>JAWPHD010008035.1:0-120372 GCA_037043455.1 Cyrtodaria siliqua | reverse complement strand
AGACCATATTGGGTCATCTTTGAAGGTTGCTGTCTATGAATGTCATATGTACATGATTATCACTGATGACAATTTAAACTACATTGAAACATATGCAGTTATAAATGTTCCAAACTGTGTGGGTACAGTTTAATCTAACATTCACAGGTATTCGGCACGTAATTTGGTCACTACTACCCCCCCCCCCCCCCCCCCCCACCCACCATCCACCTCTACTACACCCCCACCACCCCCTCAAAAAAAACATGAAAAAAATGGGGGGGTGGTGGGGGACACATTTTTTTGGGGGGTGGGTGGGGGTAGTAGTGACCAAATTACGCCGAATACCTGTGCTAACATTGAAACAGAATGATGGTGTGGGTAGTTCTTTTTCTAACCTAAAATTTAAACAATGGCAGTATATTGTGGTAATAGTTTATATTACTTATATCTAACATTGAAACAGAACTTTGGTGTTGGTGCAGTTTAATGTTATTTAACATTGAAACAGTGGCAGTTATATTTGTTATAGTTTACTATTATCTAACATTGAAACAGGGGCGGTTTTATATGTACAGAACTTGTGTGTGTGGGGGACTGCCATTTAAAAGGTGTAACATTGAAACACGGGTAGTTTCGTATGTTCCAAACTGTGTGGGAATAGGTAACTGTATTCTTACACTAAAACACAGGTAGTTTTCATATGTTCCAAACTGTGTGGGTATAGGTTACTGTAATCTACACTAAAACAGGGGTAGTTACATATGTTCCAAACTGTGTGGGTATAGGTTACTGTAATCTACACTAAAACAGGGGTAGTTTCATATGTTCCAAACTGTGTGGGTATAGGTTACTGTAATCTACACTAAAACAGGGGTAGTTACATATGTTCCAAACTGTGTGGGTATAGGTTACTGTAATCTAACACTAAAACACGGGTAGTTTCATATGTTCCAAACTGTGTGGGTATAGGTTACTGTAATCTACACTAAAACAGGGGTAGTTACATATGTTCCAAACTGTGTGGGTATAGGTTACTGTAATCTACACTAAAACAAGGGTAGTAACATATGTTCCAAACTGTGTGGGTATAGGTTACTGTAATCTAACACTAAAACACAGGTAGTTTCATATGTTCCAAACTTTGTGGGTATAGGTTACTGTAATCTACACTAAAACACGGGTAGTTTCATATGTTCCAAACTGTGTGGGTATAGGTTACTGTAATCTACACTAAAACAGGGGTAGTTACATATGTTCCAAACTGTGTGGGTATAGGTTACTGTAATCTACACTAAAACAAGGGTAGTTACATATGTTCAAACTGTGTGGGTATAGGTTACTGTAATCTAACACTAAAACACGGGTAGTTTCATATGTTCCAAACTGTGTGGGTATAGGTTACTGTAATCTACACTAAAACAGGGGTAGTGCCATATGTTCCAAACTGTGTGGGTATAGGTTACTGTAATCTACACTAAAAACAGGGGTAGTTACATATGTTCCAAACTGTGTGGGTATAGGTTACTGTAATCTAACACTAAAACAGGGGTAGTTTCATATGTTCCAAACTGTGTGGGTATAGGTTACTGTAATCTACACTAAAACAGGGGTAGTTACATATGTTCCAAACTGTGTGGGAATAGGTTACTGTAATCTACACTAAAACAAGGGTAGTTACATATGTTCCAAACTGTGTGGGTATAGGTTACTGTAATCTAAAACTAAAACAGGGGTAGTTTCATATGTTCAAAACTTTGTGGGTATAGGTTACTGTAATCTAAACACTAAAACACAGGTAGTTTCGTATGTACAGAACTTTGTGGGTATAGGTTACTGTAATCTACACTAAAACAGGGGTAGTTACATATGTTCCAAACTGTGGTGGGGTATAGGTTACTGTAATCTAACACTAAAACACAGGTAGTTTCATATGTACAGAACTTTGTGGGTATAGGTTACTGTAATCTACACTAAAACAGGGGTAGTTACATATGTTCCAAACTGTGTGGGTATAGGTTACTGTAATCTATACTAAAACAGGGATAGTTACATATGTTCCAAACTGTGTGGGTATAGGTTACTGTAATCTACACTAAAACAGGGGTAGTTACATATGTTCCAAACTGTGTGGGTATAGGTTACTGTAATCTAACACTAAAACAGGATTAGTTACATATGTTCCAAACTGTGTTGGTATAGGTTACTGTAATCTAACACTAAAACAGGGTTAGTTTCATATGTTCCAAACTTTGTGGGTATAGGTTACTGTAATCTAACACTAAAACAGGGGTAGTTACATATGTTCCAAACTGTGTTGGTATAGGTTACTGTAATCTAACACTAAAACAGGGGTAGTTACATATGTTCCAAACTTTGTGGGTATAGGTTACTGTAATCTAACACTAAAACAGGGGTAGTTACATATGTTCCAAACTGTGTTGGTATAGGTTACTGTAATCTAACACTAAAACAGGGATAGTTACATATGTTCCAAACTGTGTGGGTATAGGTTACTGTAATCTACACTAAAACAGGGATAGTTAACATATGTTCCAAACTGTGTGGGAATAGGTTACTGTAATCTAACACTAAAACAGGGTTAGTTTCATATGTTCCAAACTGTGTGGGTATAGGTTACTGTAATCTACACTAAAACAGGGGTAGTTACATATGTTCCAAACTGTGTGGGTATAGGTTACTGTAATCTACACTAAAACAAGGGTAGTTACATATGTTCCAAACTGTGTGGGTATAGGTTACTGTAATCTAACACTAAAACACGGGTAGTTTCATATGTTCCAAACTGTGTGGGTATAGGTTACTGTAATCTACACTAAAACAGGGGTAGTTTCATATGTTCCAAACTGTGTGGGTATAGGTTACTGTAATCTACACTAAAACAGGGATAGTTACATATGTTCCAAACTGTGTGGGTATAGGTTACTGTAATCTAACACTAAAACAGGGGTAGTTTCATATGTTCCAAACTGTATGGGTATAGGTTACTGTAATCTACACTAAAACAGGGGTAGTGACATATGTTCCAAACTGTGTGGGTATAGGTTACTGTAATCTACACTAAAACAAGGGTAGTTACATATGTTCCAAACTGTGTGGGTATAGGTTACTGTAATCTAACACTAAAACAGGGGTAGTTTCATATGTTCCAAACTTTGTGGGTATAGGTTACTGTAATCTAACACTAAAACACGGGTAGTTTCGTATGTACAGAACTTTGTGGGTATAGGTTACTGTAATCTACACTAAAACAGGGGTAGTTACATATGTTCCAAACTGTGTGGGTATAGGTTACTGTAATCTAACACTAAAACACGGGTAGTTTCATATGTACAGAACTTTGTGGGTAAAGGTTACCGTAATCTACACTAAAACAGGGGTAGTTACATATGTTCCAAACTGTGTGGGTATAGGTTACTGTAATCTACACTAAAACAGGGATAGTTACATATGTTCCAAACTGTGTGGGTATAGGTTACTGTAATCTACACTAGAACAAGGGTAGTTACATATGTTCCAAACTGTGTGGGTATAGGTTACTGTAATCTAACACTAAAACAGGGTTAGTTACATATGTTCCAAACTGTGTTGGTATAGGTTACTGTAATCTAACACTAAAACAGGGTTAGTTTCATATGTTCCAAACTTTGTGGGTATAGGTTACTGTAATCTAACACTAAAACAGGGGTAGTTACATATGTTCCAAACTGTGTTGGTATAGGTTACTGTAATCTAACACTAAAACAGGGGTAGTTACATATGTTCCAAACTTTGTGGGTATAGGTTACTGTAATCTAACACTAAAACAGGGGTAGTTACATATGTTCCAAACTGTGTTGGTATAGGTTACTGTAATCTAACACTAAAACAGGGATAGTTACATATGTTCCAAACTTTGTGGGTATAGGTTACTGTAATCTACACTAAAACAGGGGTAGTTACATATGTTCCAAACTGTGTGGGAATAGGTTACTGTAATCTAACACTAAAACAGGGTTAGTTTCATATGTTCCAAACTGTGTGGGTATAGGTTATTGTAATCTAACACTAAAACAGGGGTAGTTTCATATGTTCCAAACTGTGTGGGAATAGGTTACTGTAATCTACACTAAAACAGGGGTAGTTACATATGTTCCAAACTGTGTGGGAATAGGTTACTGTAATCTAACACTAAAACAGGGTTAGTTTCATATGTTCCAAACTGTGTGGGTATAGGTTACTGTTATCTACACTAAAACAGGGGTAGTTTCATATGTTCCAAACTTCGTGGGAATAGGTTACTGTAATCTAACACTAAAACAGGGGTAGTTTCATATGTTTCAAACTGTGTTGGTATAGGTTACTGTAATCTACACTAAAACGGGTAGTTTCATATGTTCCAAACTGTGTGGGTATAGGTTACTGTAATCTACACTAAAACAGGGTTAGTTTCATATGTTCCAAACTGTGTGGGTATAGGTTACTGTAATCTACACTAAAACAGGGGTAGTTACATATGTTCCAAACTTGGTGGGTATAGGTTACTGTAATTTAACACTAAAACAGGGGTAGTTTCATATGTTTCGAACTTTCATATGTTTCAAACTATCATATGTTTCAAACCTGGTGGGTATAGGTTACTGTAATTTAACACTAAAACAGGGGTAGTTTCATATGTTTCGAACTTTCATATGTTTCAAACTATCATATGTTCCAAACTGTGTGGGTATAGGTTACTGTAATCTAACACTCAAACAGGGGTAGTTTCATATGTTCCAAACTTGGTGGGTATAGGTTACAGTAATTTAACACTAAAACAGGGGTAATTTCATATGTTTCGAACTTTCATATGTTTCAAACTATCATATGTTTCAAACTATCATATGTTCCAAACTTTGTGGGTATAGGTTACTGTAATTTAACACTAAAACAGTGGTAGTTTCATATGTTTCGAACTTTCATATGTTTCAAACTTTCATATGTTTCGAACTTTGTGGGTATAGGTTACTGTAATCTAACACTAAAAGAGAGGTAGTTTCATATGTTCCAAACTGTGTGGGTATAGGTTACTGTAATCTACACTAAAACAGGGGTAGTTACATATGTTCCAAACTTGGTGGGTATAGGTTACTGTAATTTAACACTAAAACAGGGGTAGTTTCATATGTTTCGAACTTTCATATGTTTCAAACTATCATATGTTTCAAACTTGGTGGGTATAGGTTACTGTAATTTAACACTAAAACAGGGGTAGTTTCATATGTTTCGAACTTTCATATGTTTCAAACTATCATATGTTCCAAACTGTGTGGGTATAGGTTACTGTAATCTAACACTCAAACAGGGGTAGTTTCATATGTTCCAAACTTGGTGGGTATAGGTTACAGTAATTTAACACTAAAACAGGGGTAATTTCATATGTTTCGAACTTTCATATGTTTCAAACTATCATATGTTTCAAACTATCATATGTTCCAAACTTTGTGGGTATAGGTTACTGTAATTTAACACTAAAACAGTGGTAGTTTCATATGTTTCGAACTTTCATATGTTTCAAACTTTCATATGTTTCGAACTTTGTGGGTATAGGTTACTGTAATCTAACACTAAAAGAGAGGTAGTTTCATATGTTTCGAACTTTCATATGTTACAAACTTTGTGGATATAGGTTACTGTAATCTAACACTAAAACAGGGGTAGTTACATATGTACAGAACTTTGGTGTGAGGCAGATTTGCAATAATCTACATATATCATAATACAGTCATGTAACTCTGTAAATAAAAAAAAACGACATGCATGTGACTAACTCTGTGAATATTAAATATTCTCGATTTTTATACAGGAGCTAATTAAATATAAAAATATCATATCATTTGTTCAGAGTTTATAAATAATTATATTTAATGTATTTGGTAGCCAATAAATTGTATGTTACCATTGTCAGCTGTGTTATTATAGGTCGGTTTAACACAAGTTGAACAAAAGATTCATAAAGATAGATGAAACAATATTGGGGTATCAAATCTCAACTGTCAGTATGACAAATGTCCCCTGAAGGGTCATTATGTACATATGGGGATTATAGTACCATGTCTAATAATACCATTTAAATTATGGGCATGACATGAGCCTTTATTAATTAACTACTTAATATCTGCCGTGGTTTGCAGGAAACTGCACGCATCATATGGTAAAAACAAGGCCAATATGGAGAGAAACTTGGCCAATAGGATACAACTTGACCAATATGAAATTCAAGCAATCTGATTGGATAAGCCAATATGACCAAGGCTTTGTTCTCTTCAAGGATGCCATTTTGAAGAAAAAAACACAACATTGCAGCTTTTCAAGGATAAATTAGTTTGCCTAAATATTGTAGACAATTTAAATAATTAAGGGTTGATTATTTGTAAATTCAGTTACATCGACTTTGCTGAAATATAGCTATTTCCCACGCGCTGTCGAGCGGTAACAGAGGAAGATTTATTTGAATCAGATACTTGTTATTAAATGTTATATTGAACATATATCTCTTGTTTTTTCTTACCTGTAAATGATATTTAAAACATAGGACTAAAGAGAGATATTAAGTAGTTAATTAATAAAAAATTCATTAATTAATTGTTTTCATATTGGCCCAGTTATTGGTCCTCGGACTGTCATATTGGCCCGCGGCCTTCGGCCTTGGGCCAAGATGACAGTCCTTGGATCAATAACTGGGCCAATATGAAAACACTTAATTAATAACATCATATTATTGAAATAGTGAACACCTGTCTGTGATAATCAAATTCATATTATGGACTTCATAATTAAAATTGATTTTCAGGGCTTTTGAATGCCTGTTTGAGTTACCTTTATATAATGAGCTTTTAATGACATATTGAACACCTGTCTGTGATAATCAGATTGCAATTTTACTGTGTTTAGCAGAGAAAAAAGTGGCAAAAGTGATAGGCAGGAAAAAAGTGACACAGAGGATTCTGAGTAAGTTATAAAGAAGGCAAGAATGGGAGCATGGGAGTCTTAGGCTGCTTATAAATGTCAACTTGTGGATGTTTTGGAAAAGTTAAAGCAAAAATATATGCCATGGTAGAGGGTTATAAAGCTAAAATAAAACATGTAATGATATGAATTGAATTGAATTGGATTTTATAGTCGCACCAACAGCTAAGGTCATATGGCGACTTTCCAGCTTCCATTGGTGGAGGAAGACCCCAGGTGCCCCTCCGGGCAATTTTCGTGCAAGGGCGGGCACCTGGGTAGAACCACCGACGTTCCGCAAGCAAGCTGGATAGCTTCCTCACATAAAGATTCCTAGGCCCCTGAGGGAACGAACCATCAGCGGTGAGGGGCAAGTGATTTCAAGTCAGAGACGTTAACCATTCGGCCACGGACGCCCCTTGTAATGATATGAATGGTTCAGCTTGTTGGTATCTGGCAAAAGCTTCACGAGGACATATGTCATGGTAAAGGATCACGAGGATACGTGGCATGGTAAAGACATCATGAGGACATGTGGCATGGTAAAGGCATCACAAGGACACATGGCATGGTAAAGGTGTCATTAGGACATGTGGCATGGTAAAGGCATCACAAGGACACATGGCATGGTAAAGGCGTCATTAGGACATGTGGCATGGTAAAGGCATCACAAGGACACTTGGCATGGTAAAGGCATCACGAGGACACGTGGCATGGTAAAGGCATCACAAGGACACATGGCATGGTAAAGGCGTCATGAGGACATGTGGCATGGTAAAGGCATCACAAGGAGACGTGGCATGGTAAAGGCATCATGAGGACATGTGGCATGGTAAAGGCATCACAAGGACACCTGGCATGGTAAAGGCATCACAAGGGTGTATGTCATGGTAAAGGCATCACAAGGACACATGACATGGTAAAAGCATCGCAAGGACACGTGGCATGGTAAAGGCATCACAAGGACACATGGCATGGTAAAGGCATCACAAGGACACGTGGCATGGTAAAGGCATCACAAGGACACGTGGCATGGTAAAGTCATCTCAAGGACACGTGGCATGGTAAAGGCATCACCAGAACACGTGGCATGGTAAAGGCATCACAAGGACACGTGGCATGGTAAAGGCATCACAAGGACACATGGCATGGTAAAGGCGTCATGAGGACATGTGGCATGGTAAAGGCATCACAAGGACACATGGCATGGTAAAGGCATCATGAGGACATGTGGCATGGTAAAGGCATCACAAGGACACCTGGCATGGTAAAGGCATCGCAAGGATGTATGTCATGGTAAAGGCATCACAAGGACACATGACATGGTAAAGGCATCGTAAGGACACGTGGCATGGTAAAGGCATCACAAGGACACATGGCATGGTAAAGGCATCACAAGGACACGTGGCATGGTAAAGGCATCACAAGGACACGTGGCATGGTAAAGTCATCTCAAGGACACGTGGCATGGTAAAGGCATCACCAGAACACGTGGCATGGTAAAGGCATCACAAGGACACGTGGCATGGTAAAGGCATCACAAGGACACATGGCATGGTAAAGGCGTCATGAGGACATGTGGCATGGTAAAGGCATCACAAGGACACATGGCATGGTAAAGGCATCATGAGGACATGTGGCATGGTAAAGGCATCACAAGGACACCTGGCATGGTAAAGGCATCACAAGGATGTATGTCATGGTAAAGGCATCACAAGGACACATGACATGGTAAAGGCATCGCAAGGACACGTGGCATGGTAAAGGCATCACAAGGACACATGGCATGGTAAAGGCATCACAAGGACACGTGGCATGGTAAAGGCATCACAAGGACACGTGGCATGGTAAAGTCATCTCAAGGACACGTGGCATGGTAAAGGCATCACCAGAACACGTGGCATGGTAAAGGCATCACAAGGACACTTGACATATAAAGCTGAACAAAGCCATGAAATGGTCATTAGTGGTTTTACTTATGTCTTATAAACACTAACTAAATACAGGCATGACAGGGTACCGGGGATGATTAATATTGTCTTTGTATGTGGAAGTTGTAAGTGATGTTGTGAATGAAAAGCTGTAAAGAGAACTTATATAAGGAGTATATCTTGCATACATCAAAGCTAATTAAACAAAAATATATGCTTATTATGTAGTAGCCGTAAAGGGAACTGTATTGCTTATATATCACTGTAATAATTAGTAGTAATAATAATGATGTACAAGTATATCCCGTGTGACTGACTCGTTGAATAATATTGTCCATTGTTATACATGCGATGAATATCATGAGATTGACTCGTTGAATAATATTGTCCATTGTTATACATGCGATGAATATCATGATATCATAATTTTTCAGAGTGAATAAACAATTATTTTAAATGTTTCAGTCACCAGTAAAGTGGGTGTTATTAATCAGATTGTATTTGAAATTTGGATTAAAGTTGAATAAAAGTAACTTTTACAGCAAAATTGAACACCTGTCTGGGATATTCACAGATTTGAGGATCGATTCAAGTGACACAGTTCATCTAGTTGTGTACAGATCGTCCACATCAATAACATAATTATAACATAAAAAAGTTTTGGACCAGGGTATATAAAGTCATATAAAAATAAAACTAGTTCACAGAATTTGAGTATCTTTTTTTAGTAACCAAGGTCTACCCTACCCGGTTAATTTGGTACCAGAAACATGAAATTCCAAACAAGATTAGATTTTTAAAAAATATCGCGAACACACAAAGGGTCTGTAAACAATGTTGCAAAGTCCATAAAAAGTAACAGTTACAGACATTCGAGTAACCAATAAAAAGATTATTATTTTTTTGCAAACTTTCATTGTAAACGATAATTATTGTTGATTGTTGATCTATTGTCAATTATCAACTGAGATAATAACGGTTATGGTCGAATGTCATGGTTCAGCGATCATTGTACGGGTTCGAACACTGTTTGTGTATTCGACCAGGGACAGGCTCATGGAGTGTCATGGAAATGGTGGCGGTTCTACTCATTAATGGGAAAATTTGCAACTTTTTTTAGTGACCCTTAGTACATTTGGATAGCTACTGTGATTGTTTACCGGTGATACTGTTTTGTTTATTTTATGTAACTTAATACATTTTTGTCTTTGATTGGATACATAGAATATTCAAATCCGTCAACTGGTTTTCTTTTTATGTGCCGTTATATGCCCTGGTCCAAAAAAAAATTACCGATTATATAATGGGCTTTTATTGAAGTATTGGAAAATCTGGCTATGATAGTAAAATTCATACTATTGACTTGATAATCAAGTTGATATTTAGGGCTTTTATGGAAATATTGAACATTTGTCTTAATATAATGGGCTTGGTAATCAAATTAATAAGGACTATTACTGTGTTTAGCAGGGAAACAAGTGACAGGCAGCAACGAAGTGACACAGATGATTCTGAGTAAGTTGGCATGAAAGGGACCAGAGGAGTCGGGTTGCTAATAAATGCATGCCAACTTGCTGATAATATCTTGGTGCCATAGTGCCATGTAGCATAAGCTTACAAAAACATAGCGCCATGCATGGTAGAGGGGTATACAGATAATCAAAACATGTCATGGTAGAGTGGTATATGGTAGAGGGTTATAAGATAATGATTGAGTGAATGGTGTTTTATGACACATCGACACATAAATAGGTCATATTGTGCGCAAAAACTGATGAAAGATGAAGAAATAAAGTAGTAATTAAAAATTAATGTAAATGTCATGGTAGAGGGATATAAGATAAACAAAACATGTCATGATAGAGGGGTATAAGATAAACAAAACATGTCATGGTAGAGGGGTCAGGGCTTCTAAAATTTTAAAATGCAAATCGGTCCAGGTTTTTAACTGCCGTAAGAATCGCGCTTATTTTGAAAAAATCACTAAAATCGCCGTACCCCACCCACCGTCAGCTGCACCATGATTTTTTTCCGTTCAGTCATTGATATAGAGAACTATTTAAAATGTATGTTTGTATTATATTTGTATTATTTCTAACTTACTTTATCACAATTTGTACATTTTAATGACTGACATCATGTCTTCGCTTTACTGAATGAATAATTTTCACTCAATATTTAAATTGTTGATCATTTGAGAAATTGAACCGGAAGCGTCTAATAAACCGGGTAGGTATAAAACGCGGACTAACACGCGCGGATTAGCGGATTATATACGATTTTACATAAATTTGAGTAATATCGTTTTTCATCAATTAGCTTAATTAATACCAAATGTTACAACTAACGCAAACAATTTCGGTCCGACTTCAAAAAAAAACGGTGTCAGGTTTGATCACTTTCCTTAATATTATACATAAAGTTATTGTAAAAAAATAATCAAACAAGCAATTAACACATCTCGGTATTTTAATGACGCAAACAAATTTCAGTCCCAGCTTTGGCCACTTAAAAAAACAAACCGACACAAGCAAACAGGCTAACACCTTACGACTAACGGTATATCAAAGAAATCACAGACGGTAACACTCGCTTCAGTGAACCGACAGAACACGTGATATACTTTCACTGATCACACATCAAAGGCGTGCTACATGGCTATAGACTCTTCCGGAAAACTCCCTACTATCGGTAATGGTTTAGTCCAAATTGACCAAATTGACCTACTTTCGCACAGCGAGTGACAAACAATCGTGTTATGGATCAAAAGAATATTGCCGCAAGGCATATTTCAAGGAGTGTGTAAGGTAATTGTAGACTTTTTAACGACCAATAGATAAAATATCTGGGACCGATTTTAACAGAGATTTTGAAAAGAAAATCGGTCCGGAGAAACAGAATTCGGTGTGGGGACCGACGAACCGGCGATTTTAGAAGCCCTGAGAGGGGTATAAGATAAACAAAACATGTCATGGTAGAGGGGTAGTTAGTTGCCTAGTTAGGGAATTCCTCACACCCAGTGTTTTACGTGTGCCACTGTTGTGTGAATTTATTTGATTATGCATTATGCACACTTAGGTTTATATTCAATTTTTATTTATATAGCCAAATAACAGACAATGCAAGTATATTTCTATCTGTCTATACGCACTGTATATAGGTTAACGATTTTACCAGGAAAACAATATCCTGCCGCAAAAACATTTTCAGCCCGAGGGCCTTCATCAGTTGCTATAAAATCTCAACCTATTCCTTCTATGGCGTTTTTAGTTCAATATATTATTGATAAAGATTTCAAAATCATTGCCATATGGGATGGATTTTTCGTATATTTGTAACTCACGTGCCAAGGTGGTAGTTACATTTTACTGACTGTATACTCTAATAATGTATACTCTAATAATGTCACTTTCTTATGCAGATTATTAGCAAGAGAAATATTTAATGTGTCGTATATACGGAACTAAACCCCGTTTCTATACGTCGGTTTCTGGGTTGGTACCAGATTATATTTTACTTATTTTATAGACGGCTGGACGTTGGGTTGGTACCAAGATATATTTAAATCAGCCCTTAATCATATTAAAGATTGTTTAATGTTTGGTGTGACGCTGGGTTTGTACCAGACTATATTTAGTCAGCCGTGTAATCACACTAAATTTAATTTTCTCTTCTTTCTAGTTGCTGTTTCTTTTCCTAAAAGTAGCCTATACTAAATACGCAGACTGACGCTGGGTTGGTACCAGACCATATTAAGTCAGCCTTTTAATCACATTAAAGTAAATTGCCGCTTCTGTATTGTTATTATTTATTTTCTTAATAATAACCTATATTAAATAGACAGACTGACGCTGGGTTGGTACCAGGCTATATTAAGTCAGCCGTTTAACTGTCTATCCCCATTATCAACATAATGTTTGAAATCGAGCGTTATTTTGGAAGTACATATATTACAGTCAATCGGGGTTAGTACCCGTTTTTCTGGGGTTAGTAGCCATTTATTATAGCTATTCACGGGGTTAGTACCCGATTTTCATTAAACAGAATAGCTTATAACAGTATCTCTTTGTACTTCAAAAATACGTGCTTAAACTGTTTTTTTACCAGACTGTTCCCAATGAATTATTCAGAAAGAATAAGCATTAGGTCAATGAACATTATTTGATAACTATTGTTTTAGTTGTATTTGCCAAAAAACAGAAGAGTGCCTTAATACTTTAAGAACCAACAATCAGAATGAAAACATTCCACTGCATTTCGTAACTAAGTCCGTCTCGATATATAGTCAGTTTTTAAATTGATCTCATCCAATCGATTACCTACTGTTTTTAACACCTGGTGAGAAACTCTTTACAAATCTCACGGTAAATATTCAATCAGCTGTTGCATGATGTGCCACAGCAAGTGTCTAATCGGAAAAGCCGACTGCCACATTTCTCTAATTATCATACCTACACGTATGCAGTTAATATATTCTTTGATCTTTCCAAATTATACAATTTTAGTCTGCGAGATTTCTTTTCTGTACGGGTATAGAAATATTAAAATTAACATTACATTAAAATGTATGTCATTTCTTGGTGTATGTAGTATGGGAGTAAATATCCCATTCGGGCATACACTGTTAGACGAGTATTCAGAGAGTTGTTTCATATGGTGGCAGGCATTAATTATTTAATGCTCAGGTCTTTATAAACTTTAATCAGCTTATTTTTACCGGTTTTTATATTTTCTTAAGATTTGCAAAAAGTAACATTTCGAAGGTCATCAACCCCTGCAGAGCAGGTTAAGGCTCTGCAGGTTAAGGGGTGCCCGCCTTGGTGATAATCTAGGTCACTGTTTCTAAATGTTATGGGGGTGTGCGGGTGTCCGACCAAAGTTGACGTTTCAAAATGTCTCGTAAGGGTCCCATGCCTAGTTAGGGAATTCCTCACGGGTGTATGTCTCACACCCAGTGTTTTACGTGTGCCGCTGTTGTGTGAATTTATTTGATTATGCATTATGCACACTTAGGTTTATATTCAGTTTTTATTTATATAGCCAAATAACAGACAATGCAAGTATATTTCTATCTGTCTATACACACTGTATATAGGTTAACGATTTTACCAGGAAAACAATATCCTGCCGTAAAAACGTTTTCAGCCCGAGGGCCTTCATCAGTTGCTATAAAATCTCAACCTATTCCTTCTATAGCGTTTTTAGTTCAATATATTATTGATAAAGATTTCAAATAATTGCCATATGGGATGGATTTTTCGTATATTTGTAACTCACGTGCCAAGGTGGTAGTTACATTTTACTGACTATATACTCTAATAATGTATACTCTAATAATGTCACTTTCTTATGCGGATTATTAGCAAGAGAAATATTTAATGTGTCGTATATACAGAACTAAACCCCGTTTCTATATGTCGGTTTCTGGGTTGGTACCAGATTATATTTTACTAATTTTATAGACGGCTGGACGTTGGGTTGGTACCAAGATATATTTAAATCAGCCCTTAATCATATTAAAGATTGTTTAACGTTTGGTGTGACGCTGGGTTTGTACCAGACTATATTTAGTCAGCCGTGTAATCACATTAAATTTAATTTTCTCTTCTTTCTAGTTACTGTTTCTTTTCCTAAAAGTAGCCTATACTAAATAGGCAGACTGATGCTGGGTTGGTACCAGACTATATTAAGTCAGTCGTTAATGACATTGAAGTTACGTTATATTTGGCTTGACGCTGGGTTGGTACCAGACTATATTAAGTCAGCCTTTTAATCACATTAAAGTAAATTGCCTCTTCTGTATTGTTATTATTTATTTTCTTAATAATAACCTATATTAAATAGACAGACTGACGCTGGGTTGGTACCAGGCTATATTAAGTCAGCCGTTTAACTGTCTATCCCCATTATCAACATAATGTTTGAAATCGAGCTTTATTTTGGAAGTACATATATTACTGTCAATCGGGGTTAGTACCCGTTTTTCTGGGGTTAGTAGCCGTTTATTATAGCTATTCACGGGGTTAGTACCCGATTTTCATTAAACAGAATAGCTTATAACAGTATCTCTTTGTACTTCAAAAATACGTGCTTAAACTGTTTTTAGCTCTACTGATCAGAGATCAGCAGAGCTTATGCCGTGGTGCGGCGTCCGTCGTCCGTCCGTCTGTCCGTCCGTCCGTCCGTCTGTCCGTTAACTTTTTTTTTGTAGCGACTACTCCTCTGAAACTACTGAATAGATTTTCATAAAACTTTACAGAAATGTTGCCCATGAAGTCTAGTTAATCCTAGCAAAAATTCATGTTGATGTGAAATCCAAGATGGCCGCCAAAGCTAAAATTAGATTTTTTAAATTCAAGTTTGTAGCGACTACTTCTTGAAAACTATAAGTGATATTGATATGGGACTTTTTCTAAAATGATCAGCATGACATGATGTTGGTCCTTGTCGAAAATCGTTTTGATTTGACATTAAACATGGCTGCCAGCGGCCATCTTTGTTTACATAGAGTTATATAATGAAAACTTGTAGCGACTACGCCTCTGAAACTACTTGACGGATTTTCATGAAACTTCACAGGAATGTTGCTCTTGATGTCTAATTGATCCTAGCAAAATTTCAGGTCGGCCGGAAATTCAAGATGGCCGCCACGGCTAAAAATAGATTTTTAAAAAATAAGTTTGTAGCGACTACTTCTTGAAAACTATAAGAGATATTGATATGGGACTTTTTCTAAAATGATCAGCATGACATGATGTTGGTCCTTGTCGAAAATCGTTTTGATTCGACATTAAACATGGCTGCCAGCGGCCATCTTTGTTTACATAGAGTTATATAATGAAAACTTGTAGCGACTACTCCTCTGAAACTACTTGACGGATTTTCATGAAACTTCACAGGAATGTTGCTCTTGATGTCTTATTGATCCTAGCAAAATTTCAGGTTGGCCGGAAATTCAAGATGGCCGCCACGGCTAAAAATAGATTTTTAAAAAATAAGTTTGTAGCGACTACTTCTTGAAAACTATAAGAGATATTGATATGGGACTTTTTCTAAAATGATCAGCATGACATGATTGTTATCCGAGTTGAACATTATTTTGATTCGACGTTAAACGTGGCTGCCAGTGGCCATCTTTGTTTACATAGAGTTATATAATGATAACTTGTAGCGACTACTCCTCTGAAAATACTTGACGGATTTTCATGAAACTTCACACGAATGTTGCTCTTGATGTCTAATTGATCCTTGCAAAATTTCAGGTCGGCCGGAAATTCAAGTTGGCCGCCATGGCTAAAAATAGATTTTCAAAATACAAGTTTGTAGAGACTACTTCTTGAAAACTATAAGTGATATTGATATGGGACTTTTTCTAAAATGATCAGCATGACATGATGGTTATTCAAGTCGAACATTATTTTGATTCGACGTTAAACATGGCTGCCAGTGGCCATGTATGTTTACATAAGAGTTATATAATGATAACTTGTAGCGACTACTCCTCTGAAACTACTTGACGGATTTTCATGAAACTTCACACGAATGTTGCTCTTGATGTTTAATTGATCTTAGCAAAATTCCAGGTCGGCCGGAAATTCAAGATGGCCACCATGGCTAAAAATAGATTTTTAAAAAATAAGTTTGTAGCGACTACTTCTTGAAAACTATAAGAGATATTGATATGGGACTTTTTCTAAAATGATCAGCATGACATGATGGTTATCCGAGTCAAACATTATTTTGATTCAATGTTAAACATGGCTGTCAGTGGCCATCTTTGTTTACATAGAGTTATATAATGAAAACATGTAGCGACTACTCCTCTGAAACTACTTGACGGATTTTCATGAAACTTCACAGGAATGTTGCTCTTGATGTCTAATTGATCCTAGCAAAATTTCAGCGTTTTTAGTTCAATATATTATTGATAAAGATTTCAAAATCATTGCCATATGGGATGGATTTTCGTATATTTGTAACTCACGTGCCAAGGTGGTAGTTACATTTTACTGACTGTATACTCTAATAATGTATACTCTAATTATGTCACTTTCTTATGCAGATTATTAGCAAGAGAAATATTTAATGTGTCGTATATACGGAACTAAACCCCGTTTCTATACGTCGGTTTCTGGGTTGGTACCAGATTATATTTTACTTATTTTATTGAATTGAATTGAATTTTATAGTCGCACCAACAGCTAAGGTCATATGGCGACTTTCCAGCTTCCATTGGTGGAGGAAGACCCCAGGTGCCCCTCCGGGCAATTTTCGTGCAAGGGCGGGCACCTGGGTAGAACCACCGACGTTCCGCAAGCCAGCTGGATAGCTTCCTCACATAAAGATTCCTAGGCCCCTGAGGGATCGAACCTACAGCGGTGAGGGGCAAGTGATTTCAAGTCAGGGACGTTAACCACTCGGCCACGAACGCCCCCGGGTATAAAGATTAACAAAACATGTCATTGTAGAGGGGTATGAAGATAAACTAAAGATATTTCATGGTAGAGGGATATAAAGCTAAACAATACATGTCATGATAGAGGGGTATAAGATAACAAATACATGCCGTGATAGAAGGATATAAGATAAACAACATTTCATGGCAGAGGTTTTTTAAGATAAATAAAACAAGTGCCTTGGTTAAGGGGTATGAAGCGAAAAACAGACATGAACTGGTACAGTGGACGATTAATACAATCTTTGTATGTTGAGATGCGAAATGATGACTTGAATGAACTGCTATAGGGAGAAATTATATAATACATACATCAAAACTAAAAAAAACATGCTTGGTTCTCAAGGCAGCTTTACAAGGCATAAAGTGATCATATATTTGTTTTTTTGTTAGGCCGGGTAGAAAAATACCTGTGTTTCTGGTAACCCGACCGTCCCTATTTTTTGGCGCCGACCCTACAGTTTTTTATCATAAAAAAAAAAAAAAAAGAAAAAAAAAAAAAATTAAAAAAAAAGAAAAGATTTCCGTGTTATTTGTTGAAAACAAACATGTTTTAAGTATTCTTGAATTAAAACTTAATTAAGCCCCTAGCAAAGATGCTATATATATTAAAATAGAATCCGATTAGTTTTGACATCCATGAAAAAAAAAAAAGAAAAGAAAAAAAATACCTACCTACCTACCCTAATTTTTTCATCCGAGTAACCAGAAACACAGGTATTTTTCTATCTGGCCTTATGAAAGCATGAGTATGGGTGTTCTGTTATATTTGTTCTGCATTGTTTTAATGCTTTTTCATACGGAATAGAGAAATATGAAATTAGTGTACATTAATAGACATATTTATTGTATACAATCATGTTTTGTTTTATACGCTATTATGAAAGCATGAGTGCCTATTATGGATGGGGAGTTGTATAATTGTTTGTTACTGTACATAGAAACATGAGTGCCTATTATGGATGGGGAGTTGTATAATTGTTTGTTACTGTACATAGAAACATGAGTGCCTATTATGAATGGGGAGTTGTATAATTGTTTGCTACTGTACATGGAAACATGAGCAGTTATGTTTGCCTGCTGTAAAACAATAATCTTAGTAGATATTCATGTTACATATAGCATTAATAATCAAAACATATGGTGTTACTAATATCAGTCACTCATAATTATACATGAACTGAATATAACTGGTAGTTCCAACATCCAGTTTCTAGCTCTGTCGTCTATTAATGTCCATAGGTCAAGTTTCCACAAATATTCGCCATTCACTACATTGTATTTTAGAGTTGTTTGTCGGACCACCTGTGCTAAAAACCTTTTAAATGGCTCAAACCTCTAGTAGATAAAAGCTTGATGGACAGGTTGGAACTATATATGTATCAGAGTTCATAGAGCAATATATTTAATGTTTAGCCAAAACATTGTATGTTACTGCAGTATCATTGTTAGATATATTTTTCAAGTGTACCCACCCTTCCTTTCTAAAAAATCTCCGTGTGAGGATTCTCATGTCTGCCGTACGTTCTGAAAATGCTCCTCTACAAAACATCAACATAATCACACTAAAAATAGCATGGAACATTTTTTGTTTCATTTAAACGTTATCCAATTTGGTTCCAGTGCAATCACCAAGATCAGAACCTCTGCCTATCCCTTGCATGGTCGGTCGTAACAAGCGACTTACAGGGTTTTAACAGTTGGCGTTTCTCCAGCAGTTAAGTTTCTGAATTCATATCTCATATTGTTATCTCGATCTAATGAGGCTTGGATTTGGAAAGTTCCTATATATTTTGGTGTCCTATAACCTATATTGTGTTGTTGTGCCATAAAAACAACACCAGTTTTACTGTCATGTACCGTTAACCTGTATTGTGTTGTTGTGCCATAAAAACAACATCAGTTTTACTGTCATGTACCGGTAACCGGTATTGTGTTGTTGTGCCATAAAAACAACATCAGTTTTACTGTCATGTACCGGTAACCGGTATTGTGTTGTTGTGCCATAAAAACAATACCGGTAACCGGTATTGTGTTGTTGTGCCATAAAAACAACATCAGTTTTACTGTCATGTACCGGTTACCTGTATTGTGTTGTTGTGCCATAAAAACAACACCAGTTCTACTGTCATGTACCGGTAACCTGTATTGTGTTGTTGTGCCATAAAAACATTAGTTTTACTGTCATTAACCTGTATTGTGTTATTGTGTCATTAAAACAACGCCAGTTTTACTGTCATGTACCGGTGACCTGTATTTTGTTGTTGTGCCATAAAAACAACATCAGTTTTACTGTCATATAACCTGTATTGTGTTATTGTGTCATAAAAAGAACACCAGTTTTATTGTCGTGTACCGTTAACCTGTATTGTGTTATTGTGTCATAAAAACAACACCAGTTTTACTGTCATGTACCGTTAACCTGTATTGGGTTATTGTGTCATTAAGACATCATCAATTTTACTCTCATATAACCTACATTGTGTTGTTCTGCCATAAAAACAACATCCATTGAATTCTATACATTTATACAAACATTTTATTCCATCAGCTGGTTTAAAATGCTTATTTGACTATTATAAGACATCCAGTTTACTCAGCCTGGTTTCCTGCAGTTGTTGTACTGTCTGGTGCTGGTACTTTAACCTATATACATATATAGTCATTTGTGATAACTGAATTATTCATTGTTACAATTTTTAGCGAAGAATCTAAACAAGAACGTGAAGCAACCAGGTAAACCTGTTTATATTTCCTGCAGACCGTTCATTCTGTTGCTGAATGAATGTTGGATTTACAATCTTATATTACCCAAATATAATGTATATATATATATATCCCTTTAAAAGTTGCTTGCATTTTTAAACTCCGATGTATCTGTAGTGGTGTGTGTTTTAGCTCGACAGTAATCAGATCGACAGAACTTATTATTGGTGCATTTATGGTTGGAGGTCAGTCTTTCCTTCTAGGCGGTTTTGTGCAGGTCACATATAGAAATACTGTGATTTATAATTTGTTCAGTGGAATTGGGACCTCAAAAGTTTCACTTGCAACATAGTGTACACAAACTAGATTATAAAATAACTTAATCTACCACTCGTCCTGTATAAGCATATAGTGTGTCCACTGGTTTCTTTATTATTTGTCGGAAATTCAAATAGTTACCACAGGTCATATATTTATATAGGAGCAATTTTGTAATGGCTTCTCTACCAAAATCAGCTGGACTTAAATTATAGGTAAAGCGTGACATTAAGATGTTTGCTGATAGTTAAGCAAATTTGTGTACTATATTTATAGAAAATTGAAATGTGTCCAGTAGTTATACTCTCCAGTAATTTTTCAAGGAGGTAATTTTGTAAGGGATGTAATACTCTCCAGTAATTATGCCCCACTTCTTCTTGGCAGGAAGATTCGCATAAAAATTGTCCCCGATAACTCAAGAACAGCTGACACTACAAACTCAAAACTTGGCTAGAATGTTTGTGTCATAGTGTAGTTGTGCACCTCCCCTTTTGGGTATATTCGCATAAGAAATGTGGTTGCCACGGTAACAAGACTTGTAAAAAATCACTAAAAATGTCATCTTCACGTTTACTCAATAACAGCTGGCACTTAACTCAGAACTTGGCAGGAATGTTTTTGTCATGGTCTAATTGTGCACCTCTCTTTTTGGGTAGATGTGGTTGCTATGGTAACAAAGCGTGTAAAAAAATCACTAAACATTGCATGTAGTCTTTGCGATAACTCAAGAACATCTGGCACTACAAAATTGAAACTTGGCAGGAATGTTTGTGTCATGGTGTAGTTGTGCACCTCCCCTTTTAGGTAGATTTGCCTAAGAAATGTGGTTGTCATGGTAACAAAACTTGTAAGAAATCACTAAAATTGCTTGTCTTAGTTAAAACTCAAGAACAGCACTACAAACTTGAAACTTGGCAGGAATGTTTGTGTCATGGTGTAGTGATGCACCTCAACCTTTTGGGTAGATTCGCATAAGAAATGTGGTTGCTATGGTAACAAAACAGGTAAAATAATCACTAAAAATTGCTTGTCTTCGCGATAACTCAAGAACAGCTAGCACTACAAAGTGGAATATTTGTGTCATGGTCGTTGAAGTGGGGCATATATGTTTTACAAACATCTCTTGTTTTTCAGGGATGTTATACTGTCCAGTAATTTTTAAGGGAGGTAATACTCTTCAGTAATGTTTCAGGGAGGTAATTCTGTCCAGTTGTTTGGTGTAAGTAGAGTGTGTGACTGGGTTCCTTTAGACCTCTTGTCTTTTGGTTACGCTTTTCAAGTTTCATTTGCATGTGAAGATGATTAAAGCATCGTGATATTGTGCTGCATTCCCCTATCTATCAACAAGCTCAGGGCTGCTATTGTTACTGGGCAACCATATGTATTTATACACAGTTTTCGATCTGACAAAGGGGTGGCCTAATACATTTTGCTTTATTACGCTAGTGACTTCTGCTTATTAGGCTAGTATGCAAGGTGGAATTTCTCAGTGTTTATCATTTGTAACTTTATGGGATGTCATAAAGCGCCACATAGATAAAACTATATGGCGCGACACGTAACTTTCCTGTCTAATGGATATCAAGTTTATTGACCATACAGAAGATACGGATAATCATGATAAATAGAACGTCAGTGCATTATCCTATCAAGTTCTGTAGACACGACATGTAAAAGCAGGATGGCTCTACAGGACCTCGCCATTTTCCGTAATAAACTTGATAGTAGCGTGGCACCGATTGGTACTCTCCATATATTGTACAACTGATTTCTTTTAATACTGGCAAGGCACAGTGGATAGAATGGTGGATTTAACATCCTGAGGACCTGGGTTCAAACCTCACATGTGCCACTGAGTTTCATCACTGTGCAGGATATTTTCCCTTAGCCTTGTTCGTCGGAAGGGGACACCCAGACATATACCACCCTGTGATGGGACATTAAAACAAACCTGTAACACAGTCTGCAAGAGTGGGTCAGTCTCAGACCTGTGATATGACGCAACAACAAACCTGTAACTGAGTCTGCAAGCGTCTGTCAGCATCTAAATGTATCTCCGGTGGTTCTTGGATTGACTCGGAGAGTTTCAGGCACATCTGTGTCACGGTAAAGCCCAGTATCAGCAAGTCGTGACAAAAAAGAGTATCATTCTGTCCTTTAATTGCATGCTGTAGAATAATATATGTTTAACTTTAAGGTGGTTGGAGTAGTTTAATTAGGTCTGTATTAGTTAACTCAGTTAAGGAGGCTAGTTACCAATGCACCCACATCTGTCTAGGACCACCAGCTACTTGTGTAATTGCACACTAGTTTTACCCCTGCCTTAATCTGAGCATTCTAAAACTGTAAAACTTCATACTATGTTTTACAAGTAATGAAAAAAGTAAAACATCACTTGAATTTATGCGCACCAAATTATGCACATATTCCATTTCCTTGGCTACCCTGATATATAAAATGTTGCACTTTGTAATGCTATAATGTCTACATACTTCCAACCCATGACTGCATGTCTGGATCAGCATCTTAATTTCATGCCCCCTGTCCCAACATATTGTACAGAAATATATTTTCGTATCTTAAAATAATCTTTCGTCGGAATTTAATTCAGGTAAGAGTTTCGAAACCATAAGGTATAACTGTTTTGATCGAAACGGAGGCTCTGTTGAGTTGATCAAATTAGTTTTACCAAGAATTTGAATTTCTCCATCTGAACAGACTTACCCATGATTTATTCTTTTGCTTGTGTACTATCGACATTTTGCGCATTAATGTCGATATCAGTCGACGTTTGTACCTTTGTCAAAGAAAATGACATTGTGTAACTGTTGCCGTTAAAGATGTCATTGGTGCACATTATTTTTATCTATCATGTGCATACATTAATTCCATTAAGCGATGAGAAAGTTTATATTAGCAAAAATTTATAACGGATATTTCGACAATATAACGCATTTAAAAAAATGTTTATTGACAAAATGCGATAACCTGTTTAAAATTACCTATTAAATGTTTTAATCTTAAAATATGCAAACTTTTTAAGCCGAAATTAAGGTTTTATTTCATACCCCAGCCAACCCCATTTTTCCTTCTTTGGGAAGGTGTTGGATGGGGTATAAAAGTTAATACTCAGATCACGAAATGAGATAAGATAAGCACCTATTAGAAATGAGGATTTTCTTATTTGGTAAGCAAGAATACTATTTTTCGCCATTCGTGGTCTGTCCCAGTTTGTCATAGGAAGCTAACTCTTGCCATGAGGTTACAGGCTGTATCATTATTTATGAATGATAAAAATGGGAAAAATTGACATCCGATTTCTATTAATGTTCATCCAATTTTATGGTTTGCATGTATGTTCATACCAGGGTTATTTACCTATTGTGATGTTGATACTGATTAGGGTGATGCCTTATCATGCAATTGCCTGCAGTTTATTGTGTTCCAGCTACAGTAAGCCATGTTTACTGTGAATTCACCACACCTGCAGTAAAACATGTTTTCTGTGAATTCATCTGCAGTAAATTCACCTGCAGTAAGCCATGTTTACTGTGAGTTCGCCTGCAGTAAGTCATGTTTACTGTGTGGTAAGGCCAGCAGAGTTATTGGGATGACATGTTGTCCGTCGTCCGTCCGTTACCTTTTGCCTTGTGAACACTCTAGCCTCTATTTTTCATACGATCTTAACCAAAATTGGCAGAAGTCTTTATATCAATGAGAGCTTGGATGAGTTTGAAAACCAACCAGATTGGATTAGTAACACCAGAGTTGTTTCCCTTGAATTAACGAAAAATGCTATGTTTTGCCTTGTGAACACTTTAGCACCTTCATTTATAATTTGATCTTTACCAAGCTTGCACAGATTGTTAGTATCAATGAAAGCTTGGACAAGTTCGAAAACCAGTCAGATCGGATCAGTAACACAGGAGTTATGGCCCTTGATTTGCTGAAAATGCCCTATTCTGCCTTGTGAACACTCTAGCACCTTCATTTATTATTTGATCGTTACCAAACTTGCACATATTGTTAATATCAGTGAAAGCTCAGACAAGTTTGAAACCAACCAGGATCAGTAACACCGGAGTTATGGCCATTGTTTTACTGAAAAATGCCATTTTCTTCCTTGTGACCACTCGAGCACCTTCATTTATTATTTGATCTTTATCAAACTTGCACAGATTGTTAATATCAATGAAAGATCGGACAAGTTCGAAAACCAGCCAGATTGGATCAGTAACACCGGAGTTAAGGCCCTTGTTTTGTTGAAGAATGCCATTTTCTGCATTGTGACCACTCTAACACTTTCATTTATTATTTGATCTTTACCAAACTTGCACAGATTGTTAATATCAAAGAAAGTAACACCAGAGTTACGGCTCTTGATTTCGTACAAAAATGCTGTATTTTGCCTCGTTAAGATGATAGGGCTTTCATTTTTCATCCGATCTTTGCCAGACTTTACCAGGTTGCTAATATCAATGAAAGCTTGGACAAGTTCGACAACCAGCCAAATTGGATTAGTAATACCAGAGTTATGGCCCTTGATTTAGTTCAATATTTTGCCTCGTTAAGATGATAGGGCCTTCATTTGGCCGGATTTCAACGAAAGTTTGCAGGGATGATCAGTATGAAGCCTAGTTGTGCATATCATCACCATGTTCCGGTTGATTGATTTTGACAGAGTTATGGCCCTCTAAAGGTTTTAGTACACACATTTTGTTCGGATTAGTTTTCTTGAACCCCTGGCCAAATTTCAACGAAACTGCAGGGATAATCAGTACCAAGCCTGGTTGTGCATATCATCACCGTGTTCCGGCTGTAAGATTTTTAGCAGAGTTATTGCCCTTTATAGGTTTTAATACACAAACTTTGTCTAGACTATAGTTCTCCTGAACCCCTGGCAGGATTTCAGAGAAACTTGGCAAAGTTAATCAATCTCAAGCCTAGTTGTGCATACCATCGCCGTGTTCCAGTTGAATTATTTTTGACTATGGCCCTTTAAAGGTTTTAATATATAAGCTTTGTCGAGATTAATCTCTTCTGAACTCATGGCCGGATTTCAGCGAAACGTTTTAGAGATGATCAGTACCAGCCCAGTTGTGCATATCATCGCCGTGTTACAGTTGAATGATTTTTGGTGCAGTTATGGCACTTTAACGGTTTTAGTACACAAACTTTGTCCAGACTAGTTCTGAATCTCTGGCCGGATTTCAAAGAAACTTTGCAGGGATGATCAGTACCAAGCCTAGTTGCGCATATCATCGCCATGTTCCGGTTGAATGATTTTTGACAAAGTTAAGGTCCTTATACACAAACTTTATCTAGAACAGTTTTCCTGAACCCCTGGCTGGATTTCAGTGAAACTTGGCAGGAATGATCAGTATCAAGCCTAGTTGCGCATATCAGTGTTGTGTTCCCCACCTCAGACTTCATATAGCCAGTAGAGCGATACAGGCCCTCTTGGACCTCTTGTTGTGAATTCACCTGCAGTAAAAATGTTTACTGCGAATTCACCTGCAGTATGTCATGTTTACCTTGAATTCATCTGCTATAAGTCATGTTTATTGTGAATTCACCTGCAGTAAGCCATCGCCTGCAGCAAGCCATGTTTATTTGAAATCGCCTGCAATCACTCGCAGTAACCCATACTTATTGTGTAAGCCTTTTTTACTTTTCAGAATTTTCAGTAAACCATGGCATGAACAAAAATGCCCCAATTTAAACAGAACAAATTTCTAAAGATTTTGGTATTAATTTTTCAGTATAAAGTTAACTTGAAGAAGGGAAAACATTTTTGAAAATCTTCATCTCCTGTTTCCGTTGTTGACTACCATTTCTTTTGCGCTTGATTTTCCCATAAAAACACCTCTTAGGCAGTGGTGTGGCTGCCTTTACGCCACAATGACCTGGCTAGAATTTTTTTTCCACAAATGCTCAAAAAATACACCAGAGCTCACCAAATGTATTATTTAAAAGACAGGTTTTCTTTGGGAGCATATGCCCAGAATCCACTAGCTACATATGGCTTGCACATCATTTGTATTCCAGCCATGTCATTGTCAGGCAATAATTTTATTTGGAATTAAGGACACTATAACAATATTTTCTGCTTATAAAGCTCAAAGCAGGAAATCTTAACTTCTGTCAATGAAATTTCATAAAATATTTTCACCAACAAGATTTATAATGTTAAACAAAAAATAAAATACATTGTTTAATTGTTAAAAAGAGACATGTTTTTGTTTTTTGTTGCTTATTTGTCTCGAACCCAGAAATGTATTCTTTTTTCGGAATGTTTGTTAGATGTTTTTTAAATGTATTATCAAAATGATTTACCAACTCCATGTGTAAAACAGTTTATTAAAATGTGTCGTAGAACTAAACTGTTAGAAAATAGACATAACCGATTTATGTTTGGATAGTCACACTATTTTGCATGTTTTGTTTAGTAGTTTATTTTAAACCATTAAAAAATTTCATATAAGCAAATTAACAGAACTAAAAAACCTTAATTTCCACAATACAGAGTATATATACCAGTATACATGTACATGGAAACTACAATGCTTAATGATTAGTATTTTGTTGAGCCGGTCTCAACAAGGAGTAATACAACTTAGCAAAGAAAGTTTTACTAAAGTTCGTTGGTTTTCTAACATGAAATCTTATTTCTTTCTCCTTTCCCAGACATGCAATCCATAAGCGACGTAAACATTCCAAGCTTGGGCCGGAGACGGTGATGAGTATGCCATCGATGTCGCAGCTGACTAGTGTACATGACTTCCACAAATTCTTCATCCATCAGAACGGTGTCGTCCCCTCTGTACATTTCCATCTGGCTGCCAGTGTTAATCCAGAAACAGGTTATTGGTCGAGGCCAAATTCTGCAATCTTATACTTTTTGTTCGTGAATTATAAGCACTTTTAAGTGTTTTTTTTACTTATAAAATATATTGAGGGCTGAAAGCAAAACTATTATATCTTCTTCTTTATTTGTATATAGTCACAGTAGTTTTTCATTTACCACTCAATTATCACTATAGGCTACAGCTATCTATGTGGTTGAAATGTATGCTCCAATATAACCATTTAACACAAAACTTACAGTGTGAATAACACCATTCTATATTTTTGATATACCACTAGTTATATATTTATGCAAATAAGCCTAGTATGCACTGTCAAAAAAATCAATGACTATGATTCAATTCCCACGGTTTATTTCGGTTTCGCATGTTAAAGCGACAGGCAGAATGCAGTGAAAGTCGATATGTGAGTTGTGTGATAAATAGAATTTGACATTAGTTCTCATTCATTATTGAATTTATTAAACTTGTTAGCAAAAATGATACAATGCTCGGCAAGAACCTCGCATTATATCATTTTGCCAACTCGTTTAATAAATTCAATAATGAGTGAGTACTCATGTAAGATCCTCCATTTACAACTGCTATTCTCCGGTTAAGTGTGAGGAGCCAGGCTTGTTTAGTGTATAGCACATTGGACTCATAATCGGGGATCCCAGTTTCAAGCCCCACCCAGGAACCACTGAGTTACTTCGGTGTGTCCTTAGGCAAGGCACTTGAATCAATCTGAACCATTGGATGGGATATTAACTGGGCAATCACTGGTTGTATCTGAGTCGATCCTGCAAGCATGTTTAAGGACCATAGGAATGTATTCGATAGTGAGAGTAGGGCACGATTCATGGATTCCTGTATCCTTCCCTTCTCTCTGGGGAGGCTCGAAATAACCTAAATAATTGATTGATGAGCTGTTGGACAACAGTTCAAACTCTGACTTAGATGAACTACTGAATACACCTATTAGTAATTGGTATTGTAAGTTAATAATCAGGAATAATTGTGTCAGGTATAATTGCAGCTTCCTTTAGTGTATAATGAGTTTAATACCCTTTCCGATGAGTTCCGAACCTGATAGGGTCCAATATCCCAAATCATTTAAAACTTACCTTTTTGCTACAGTTCATACATGTGTGTTGTATACTTCTCCAGACATCCCTTTGTTACCGGTGGTCAGTCATAAAGCCGGCGAGGAGCAAAATTTCCGGCTCCACTGGCTCAACAACAAAGAGCTCCAGTTCACCATGGAGTCGGAGAAGGTTCTGCAGGAGATGCACAAACTTGGTATCTATGACGACCATGACCACGATCATGAACACCGATTTGCTAGCCCTTATGAGTCAGATAGTGATATTTTTACTGAAGAGCCTGATGAAAATGGTAGGTTTTTTGTATTTACTATGAATGTTAGACTAGTGTTACTAGTATGCAGAAAACCTAGCTGTGATTTCTGTACTGTTTCTGGCTTAAAACTCTTTTACAAGGGGCAGTCAATAAGCCTGAAATATAGTCCATAACCTACATGTTTGTAATCAGTAGGTCAAATGTCAAGGTCACCATGAACTGTAACTTAATCTTTAAAATTTTAAATTTGCATTTAAGTTGTTCTGTTAGGTTCTTCTGTACCAGTCTTCATGACTTCATGAAAATATTGTATACATTTTTGCACCTATCGAGTTTGGAGTCAGTCGATTAAGGTCAAGGTCACAGTGAATTTGAACTTGATTTTCTTGTAATCCAACACAGGACTTAAATATCTATTTATAACATTTTAAACCAGATTGTCTATGCTTTTAACCAAAATGATTTGTTTTGTTGGAACGTTTTTGGCAAATGACATTGATGTCCTTTATACTTTCTTGACTCTTTTTGTATTCTGAGTTAGTTAATAATATTATTGATTATGAATTGTCTTTCACTGAGAAATGCTGATCTTTCACCCATAGCAATGTGTTTCACCAACTTTGTGTAACTGTTGAAGGTTTGTTTTCATAATCTTGTATGAGTTAAACAATGAGTAAACTCGATGGATATTTCATGTTTTAAAATGTTTTTGTTGTGAAATGTGTACTTCCACACATGGAAACTTAATTTATAAACATTTTGAAAACAAATGAACACAAAAAGAAAGCAATAGAAATTTATACTTCAAAATATGTTTTTCCTGCTGCATGTTTTCATACGTATTGTATATAACCGTCAGGGCACTGGCAAAAGAAAAAGAAACCGTCGGCATCAGTTTTCAGTAAATCCAGTAAACGCAAGTCACACCTGGGAGTCGATGGGATGGGTTTCCATAGTGACAGTAATTCCAGCATAACATCAGACCATTCTGACCCGCTGTCGTCACCTGAATTCCATGTAAGTTGTTGACCATTCTCATTTCACAAAGTGGGTAATTTTGTCCCAAACACTGCGTGTGAGGTCACTGAGTGGGCTTGTGTCCCGAACACCCCGTGTGAGGTCACTGAGTGGGCTAATGTCCCGAACACCCTGCGTGAGTTCACTGAGTGGGCTGGTGTCCCGAACACCGCGTGTGAGTTCACAGAGAGAGCTTGTGTCCCGAACACCCCGTGTGAGGTCACTGAGTGGGCTAATGTCCCGAACACCCTGTGTGAGTTCACTGAGTGGGCTGGTGTCCCAAACACCCTGTGTGTGTTCACAGAGAGAGCTGGTGTCCCAAACACCATGTGTGAGTTCACTGAGTGGGCTAGTGTCCCGAACACCCCGTGTGAGTTCATCGAGAGAGCTGGTGTCCCGAACTGGGCTGGTGTTCCGAACACCCGTGTGAGTTCACTGAGTGGGCTGGTGTCCTGAACACCCCGTGTGAGTTCACTGAGTGGGCTGGTGTCCCGAACACTCTGTGTGAGTTCGCTGAGTTGGCTGGTGTCGGAACATCCTGTGTGAGTTAACTGAGTGGGCTGGTGTCCGGAACACCCTGTGTGAGCTAACTGAGTAGATTGGTGTCCCGAACATCCTGTGTGAGTTCGCTGAGTTGGCTGGTGTCGGAACACCCTGTGTGAGTTCACTGAGTGGGCTGGTGTCGGAAACACCCTGTGTGAGTTAACTGAGTAGATTGGTGTCGGAACACCCTGTGTGAGTTCACTGAGTGGGCTGGTGTCCGGAACATCCTGTGTGAGTTAACTGAGTGGGCTGGTGTCCCGAACATTCCATGTGAGTTGACTGAGTGGGCTGATGTCCCGAACACTCCGTGTGAGTTCGCTGAGTGAGCTGATGTCCCAAACACCTGTGAGTCCGCTGAGTGGGCTGGTGTCCGAACACTCCGTGTGAGTCCGCTGAGTGGGCTGGTGTCCGAACACTCCATGTGAGTTCGCTGAGTGGGCTGATTTTCCGAACACTCTGTGCGAGTTCGCTGAGTGAGCTATTGTCCCAAACACTCCGTGCGAGTTCGCTGAGTGGGCTGGTGTCCCGAACACTCTGTGTGAGTTCGCTGAGTGGTCTGATGTCCCGAACACTCTGTGTGAGTTCGCTGAGTGGGCTGGTGTCCCGAACACCTCGTGTGAGTTCGCTGATTGGGCTGATGTCCCGAACACTCCGTGTGAGTTCGCTGAGTGGGCTGATGTCCCGAACACTCCGTGTGAGACCGCTGAGTGGACTGATGTCCCGAACACTCTGTGTGAGTTTGCTGAGTGGGCTGGTGTCCCAAACACTCGGTGTGAGACCGCTGAGTGGGCTGATGTCCCGAACACTCCGTGTGAGTTCGCTGAGTGGGCTGATGTCCCGAACACTCCATGTGAGACCGCTGAGTGGGCTGATGTCCCGAACACTCCGTGTGAGTTCGCTGAGTGGGCTGGTGTCCCGAACACTCCGTGTGAGACCGCTGAATGGGCTGGTGTCCTGAACACTCCTTGTGAGTTCGCTGAGTGGGCTGATGTCCCGAACACTTCGTGTGAGACCGCTGAGTGGGCTGGTGTCCCGAACACTCCGTGTGAGTTTGCTGAGTGGGCTGATGTCCCGAACACTCCGTGTGAGTTCGCTGAGTGGGCTGATGTCCCGAACACTTCGTGTGAGACCGCTGAGTGGGCTGGTGTCCCGAACACTCCGTGTGAGTTTGCTGAGTGGTCTGATGTCCCGAACACTTCGTGTGAGTTTGCTGAGTGAGCTGGTGTCCCGAATACCTGGTGTAAGTTCACTGAGGGAGCTTGTGTCCCGAACACCATATGTGAGTTCACTGAGTGAGCCAAAACACATATAAATTCTGAACAGTTCTCCACAATTATTGTTGTTATCTCCGCCATATTTGCCTCTATACAGGCGTTGCATCCGAAGACGGTCGTTTGGACTGACCAGTGTAAATCATTAAGTAATCCATATATTTTGTAAACAATTTAAAATTTGTCTAAATTAAAAAAAAAAAAATGTATGACTGGTTAATCAAATGCACTGGTATGTGTTACTAATTGCCCAAGAAGTTAATGCATTTGTAATGAAATGAAATGGGTTTTTAGCTCTACTGATCAAAGATCAGCAGAGTTTATGCCATGGTGCGTGGTCCGTCGTCTGTCCGTAAACCTTTTTTTTAGTGACTACTCCTCTGAAACTACTTCATGGATTTTCATGAAACTTAACAGGAATGTTGCCCATGATGTCTAGTTGATCCTAGCAAAAATTCACGTTGATGTGAAATCCAAGATGGCCACCAAAGCTAAAAATAGATTTTTTATAAAACGAGTTTGTAGCAACTACTTCTTAAAAACTATAAGTGATATTGATATAAGTGATATTGATATTGGACTTTTTCTTAAATGATCAGCATGACATGATGTCGGTCCTTGTCAAAAATCATTTTGATTCATCATTAAACATGGCTGCCAGAGGCCATCTTTGTTTACATAGAGTTATGTAGTAAAAACTTGTAGCAACTACTCCTCTGAAACTACTTGAAGGATTTTCATGAAACTTAACAGAAAGGTTGCTCTTGATGTCTAGTTGATCCTAGCAAAATTTCAGGTCGGCTGGACATTCAAGATGGCCACCGTGGCTGAAAATAGATTTTTAACAAATTTGTAATGACTACTTCTTGAAAACTATAAGCAAAATTGATATGGGACTTTTTCTAAAATGATCAACATGACATAATGTTGTTTTTTTTGAAAATTATTTTGATTCGACATTAAACATAGCTGCCAGTAGCCATCTTTGTTTACATTGGGTTATATAGTAAAAATGTGTAGCGACTTATTTTCATGAAACTTCACAGGAATGCTGATCTAGCTATCAGTAAAGCTTCAAGGTCATTGACCTCTTATTAAGTCTAATTAACACATCATGCATGATAGGTTATATTGGGCAGCAACCTCAGTGGGAGATGAGATGAAGAATGAAGTTCTCAGCAGACATGCCTGCGTCAGGGAGCGAACGTGGCGCAGCCGGCTGCAGCTCCGAATTTGAGGCCTTTCCATTGAACTACTGAGGCTGCCAATGCATTTGTAGGATATGTTAATCTTCTGAGTATTGTAAGTGCTAGTAAATGTTGGTATTGCTAGATAACAGTGAGATGTTGCTGGAATATTGGCATTGACAAGCAGTTTAAATAATGAACAAATGGAATGTTCTAGAAACATACTTGAGTACATTGATTACTGTTGTAGGGTTCATTACTGGACACGATAGACAGAAAGATCGAGATTCTGCTGAAGGATTGGCATCAGAATGCGGACATGCTCTTTAGTGTACATCCTGTGGATGGCAGCTTTCTAGTCTGGTGAGTATTGTAAACTTTTTTCTCTTTTTTTCAGCCACCACTTGGTGACCCATTTAACTTGGTGACTCATTTAACTTGGTGACCCATTTAAATTGGTGACCAATTTATGATGGGTCAAGGAGGACCAACCCAACACGATATATTTGAAATAAATTCATGAAGATTCATGAAGATTCATATACCGTATTTTACCTTGTATAGTACGCAGTTTTTTTACCAGTTTTACTATTTCTGAAAGTGGGGTGCGTATTATATAAGGAAACAATAAAAAAAAAATGAAATAATACTGTATACAAGATACGCTGACATTTTGGGACTTTACGGGCTTGACCCCTATGTTTATTTATTCGTTACGTCATTAAGATGTTCGACTGTTATTGATGTGTTATTGATGTGTGTTAAATAAAATATTGTGTCTATGGCAGTAGTTTCTTGATTTTATAACCAAAAATGTATTATTTCCAGGGTGCAACAAAAACTTGCTAAACTTTTTTCCCGCGGTATAAATACTTACTCTTTCATGACTTACTCGCTTTATACAACTAATTTATGACTTAATTTGACTTAGGCCTAAAAAAAAAACTTGTGTGTTTCTGGTTTCACCCTGTCAAAAAGTTAGGGTAGGTAGGTAGGAAAAAGTTTTTTTTAGATATTTTTTTTATATATATTGTTCGCATATATTATGCCATTTTTGTACTAAGGCAACTTTTTGGTAACCTTTGCAATCCAGATTAGATGCTTAACAACTCTGGCTAATAAAATTATCATTTGAATAAAAGATTTTTTTTTTTAATTTTTTCCGCTAAAAATATTTAGGGTCGGCGGTGATGAAGTAGGGTCGGTCGGGAAACCGGAAACACACGTTTTTTTATTAGGCCTTATAAATGAAAAAGGTGTATTATAATTTTTTTTGCATATTTGTTGAAAAATTTCAATAAATGCTGAACGGTTTTTAGCTCGACTGATCAGAGATCAGCAGACTGATCAGAGATCAGCAGAGCTTATGCCGTGGTGCGGCGTCCGTCGTCCGTCCGTCTGGCTGTCTGGCCGTCTGTCCGTCTGGCCATAAACTTTTATTTGTAGCGACAACTCCTCTGAAACTACTGGATGGATATTCATGAAACTTTACAGAAATGTTGCCCATCAAGTCTTGTTGATCCTAGCAAAAATTCATGTTGATGTGAAATCCAAGATGGCCGCCAAAGCTAAAAATAGAGTTTAAAATACAAGTTTGTAGCGACTACTTCTTGAAAACTATAAGTGATATTGATATGGGACTTTTTCTAAAATGATCAGCATGACATGATGTTGATCCTTGTCAAAAATTGTTTTGATTCAACGTTAAACATGGCTGCCAGCGGCCATCTTTGTTTACATAGAGTTATATAGTAAAAACTTGTAGCGACTACTCCTCTGAATCTACTTGGCGGATTGTCATGAAACTTTACAGGAATGTTGCTCTTGATGTCTAATTGATCCTAGAAAAATTTCAGGTCGGCCGGAAATTCAAGATGGCCCTCACGGCTAAAAATAGATTTTTAAAAAATAAGTTTGTAGCGACTACTTCTTGAAAACTATAAGTGATATTGATATGGGACTTTTTCTAAAATGATCAGCATGACATGATGTTGATCCTTGTGGAAAATTATTTTGATTCGACATTAAACATGGCTGCCAGTGGCCATCTTTGGTTACATAGAGTTATATAGTAAAAACTTGTAGCGACTACTCCTCTGAAACTACTTGACGGATGTTCATGAAACTTCACAGGAATGTTGCTCTTGATGTCTAGTTGATCCTAGAAAAATTTCAGGTTGGCCGGAAATTCAAGATGGCCGCCACAGCTAAAAATAGATTTAAAATAAATAGGTTTGTAGCGACTACTTCAAAACAATAAGAGATATTGATATGGGACTTTTTCTAAAATGATCAGTATGACATGATGTTGGTCCTTGTCGAAAATCGTTTTGATTTGACGTTAAACATGGCTGCCAGTGGCCATCTTTGTTTACATAGAGTTATATAATGAAAACTTGTAGCGACTTCTTCTCTGAAAACTACTTGACGGATGTTCATGAAACTTCACAGGAATGTTGCTCTTGATGTCTAGTTGATCCTTGAAAAATTTCAGGTCGGCCGGAAATTGAAGATGGCCGCCACAGCTAAAAACAGATTTAAAATAAATAAGTTTGTAGTGACTACTTTTTCAAAACAATAAGAGATATTGATATGGGACATTTTCTAAAATGATCAGTATGACATGATGTTGGTCCTTGTCGAAAATCGTTTTGATTTGACGTTAAACATGGCTGCCAGCGGCCATCTTTGTTTACATAGTTATATAATGAAAACTTGTAGCGTCTACTCCTTTGAAACTACTTGACGGATTTTCATGAAACTTCACAGGAATGTTGCTCTTAATGTCTAATTGATCCTAGCAAAATTTCAGGTCGGCCGGAAATTCAAGATGGCCGCCACGGTTAAAAATAGATTTTCAAAAAAACAAGTCTGTAGCGACTACTTCCTGAAATCAAAATCAATCAGTAGAGCTTCAAGATCATTGACCTCTTGTTTCCTTTGTTTTGCTGTTATCCGCCTATTATCCACTATTCTATAATTTGTTTATAATTTCACATGTTTTGCAAACTGCAGAAACTGCTACAGTACAGACACACTTTAAACACGGGTAGAGTGGGTTATTCTCTTTCTATAATCCTTTGAAGTTGACCGACAAGTAAGCGAGACCCTATTAATATTTTTGAGGGTGTGTTAATTCTTTGATTTAAATATCAATAGCGATGACCCGTAACACCTAAATTAAAAATGGTTTCGCTCGGTTAAAACTGTTTCAACTTGCGTGTATCCATGACCGATTACACATATTTTATGGATGTTTATTTAATAGCATGGTCAGTAATCGTGTAATTCTAGGTTTTCAGCATGGATTTGGAATTAACGCGAGATTGATAGATAATTGTTTTCAACGTAGGTCGATAATAACAGTAAAAAGTCACGATCATAAACTTTATTTAATGTCTAATTGCATCGCGACAAACTACCTTTTTGCCACAATTAAATTCGTTGTACCGTATTATTCTGCTGGCTGTGTTTTTAATTAGGAAAAGTTATTTTTTAACCTTTTTATTTTCGTCAAATGGTTCATCTAAGAAAAATTATATTTTGATGCGCATTATACACGGGAACAACTTTTTAAACACAAGTTTGACCTTTTAGAAGGGGGTGCATATGGTAGGCAACAAACATGTTAGTTTTCAAATAACTCATAATTATGCTCCATTTACACAGAAATATTAAGAAACTAAACCTCCAAATTTCACTACAAAACCATTCTTCCAAATTCTCTCAATGTGTTGAGGTCATAAAATAATGCGTGTGTACCGACACGACAACACAACAGACATAAGTAATCTTTACTAAGGTTTGCTTTGCATAACACATAGTTGTTGTATCTACATGCTACAGACCAGTTTTGTCTGAAGGGACATTATCCCTGTCATCTTCATCACAATACCTGTTTCATTTTAATCCACCTGGAAAGTAAGTGTTCAGAGTGGTGGGTCCCCCAGACATCTTGTTTCTGAAGCATAACTCCAAAACTTTTAAAAGTATTATCAAAATACTTTGTGGTAAATTTGTCAGAATATAGGTTTTTGGATCGCAACTGAAAACATGTCAACATCATTAATTGTATGTATGCATTTCAGGCATGTAGATTGGCTGGACGAGTACACACCATATTCGTTCAGACAAGCTCAGATCAGCTTCTCGTCGCGGCTCCCGCACGCGTTCCCAGTCCCCGATGCACGATCAATGGCAGCTAATCTACTAATGCACTGTAACTACAGCAAGATGGACATAAAGTCGGCTATGAAAATGTGCGAGAGTGAATATAAGTTGGAAACACGGGCTCGACAGTCGGCCGCGGCTACGGGTAAATCATCCCCGGGTCAGAACGACAATATGCTAATTCCTAATGTCATAATGATCTCAAAGCATTCAAATGGATCGTTGAATCAGTGGCAGATAAGTTTTCAAGAGGAATCAAAATTTAAAAATGTTGTAAGCGTGGCACACGCATCACGTGCGTGCGGACATAGGTTTAGGACTAATTCATCAACGTGTCATCCGGTTTTACCATTGTTGATAACAACATCTCAGCATAATGTACAAAAGCATAAGGGAATGGATACTTCTACTTTTGAGTCCTTAAATCCAGACGAGGATGAAAACGATGTGAACAAATCCGGCTTTGTGTACTGTAGCGAGTTGATATTATGGCGTGTGGACCCAGTCGGACCGTTGTCAAAGTCTGGCGGGATTGTGGAGCTGGCGAAGATAAACTCCCCACACTTGTCGTCATTTTGCAATGTTGCATGGGTGCCAACACTGTTACCAAGGTTTGTAACATAGCAGTCAATATAAAGTACTAATAGAACACCTTGATACTGGATAAATCGGTTTTAGTTTGTTTTTATGATCCCGCCAAAATTGGTGGGGGCTATCCTGTTTTGACCTTGTCCATTCGTTCGTTCGTTCGTTCATCCGTCATTTTTGCTCATATTCTCAATATGCTTTCACAGATTACTATAATATTTTATTTGTTGATTACTAAGGTTGTACAAAAACATTTCGTCATATTTCTGATCACCTGCGACCACAAGGTCACACACTTGGAGGTTTTGCGTTTAGTGGGGACATTAGTTTGATATTCGACATTTCTAGTTAGTCCTGTATTTTTAACTCACCTGAGACAAAGGCTCAAGATTGCTAATCCAATCACTCTTTCTTTGTTGTCCATCCGGCAACAATTACTTTTGTCTCTGCTAATTTATAAGCATGTTCAAATTTGTTCCCCTCCTTGCTGAGTTCATCATATGAGCTAATTAGGCCCATTTAGGCTTTGATTCTAATTGATTTAGTCGAAAATTAGGTATTAATAATTATTTGAAATTGTATTAAATTTTGTTTTTGGCACAATTTCGTTTTTATGTCACCTTTTCGAAAAGAAAAAAATGCGATACATATGGATCACTTTGTCGTCAGTCAGTCCGTCCGTCACGAAAACTTAATATTGGCTATAACTTTCTCATTTCTTGATATTTCTTCATCAAACTTTCAATATATACTTATCATGACAACATCGACATGACCATACTAAAACATACAGGTCAAGGTCACGTCACACTGAAGGTCATTATATGGGTTAAATACTCTATTTTCTTTCACGAAAACTTAGTCAGGCTAGTTTGTCAAGGTCATTTATCTGGGTCCAAAAAACCTTGTCATACTGGCAAAGCGCTGACACCCCTCTAGTCAAAATTAGTTCAGTAAATTATCTTTGTTTACTTTAATGCTCTTTTATCATAGAATGTAATCAGTCACTGGTACTTCGTATACTAGTCTTATATACTCAGCTGCAAAAGAAAGTGTACACTTTGAAAAATTTACTTTACACCCTATCCTTTTTATCAAGCGACAGTCCCTTAATTATTCGTCCTATTGAAAAACAAATGACAATATGATATTGGCAATGGAATGATAAAAACTTTGGTACCAAATATGGCATATTCATTATGGAATTTGTCAATTTTATTCTAAAAAAACTTTATACAATTAAATCTAAACAAAACTCAGTATACACTTTCTTTTGCAACTGAGTATAGAATAGTCGAGGAGCATCTTATTTAGCAAACTGGCCATGCTTTTTCAATGACCAGGTAGCATTGGGAAATAGGTCCTTAATTTCAAATGTTTTAAGAAACTATTTACTCTTATACGTGCATACATACTACCTGTATACGTTCTGGTCATTAACTGTGACCCCATTACCAGGCTTGACCTGCAAGGGCAGCTCAGCATTCTGGTTGCAGCAAACTAGTTATTTTTATTTATTTTTCAGTACAATACTGGGTTCTTATAGCAACTCACCAAGTACACTGTTCGTTGCATCGGACGGGGAATGCTTGCGGTTATATCAGGCGGTTATTGATGCCAGGTCTCTTCTCATGGAAGTGGCTCCAAAGAAAGAGGTAACATGTTAGGAAATCTGATTTATTTTGTATTACATAAAACACTTGTAACATTAAGGATATAAAAACAAAAATAAAAATGTGATCAATTAACTTAAAATAAAGTTTGATTATTAAATTGAAGCTTAAAAGCATGTTAAATTGTAGAAATGGACTTCTATGATCACCAAACAAAAAGACGTTGAATTGTTTTTTGTTTTTTGTTTTTTGCTGAATCCAGTCAGCTATGTCAAATAGATTGTCATAGTAGGCAGAATGTTGGTAACATTTCCAAGATGTTTAATCATATCAATTCTTGACCTATATTTTGGACTTGCTTCTAGTTAGCTGAGTGTGCCATTATTCATCCTACAATCTTCAAATTTCCTACATGTATCCATATTGACTCCCACTTTGCATTCGAAGGCAACCAGTTTTTTGCTAAAACATTTGTTGATCAAATATATCTCATATATGTCAATTACATACAGTTGAGAAAAAATGAGTAGGAGCCTTGTGTCATACTAGGTTTAAACATATTTTATTTTACATAATATTGTACAAAATAGAAGAAAAAGAATAAGAATGAAAGTACAATATTCTTCTCCTAGGTATGATATTAATTGTACACAATTGATGGCATAGTAAACAGCAGTAATTAAATGTTTTCACGATAAACATTGTACGAAAAAATATATAAAATTATATAAAATAACTAAATGTAGTTAAAAATAATTTGTAAATTCTTGGTATATATTCTAAAATAAAGCTTAGCTTACATAATAAAATGAATGTGACGAACTTAAATTGGCAGTTGTTCAGCATAGTTTGTTTTACAAATATTTCAGCCAAACTTAAAATGCCAGTTGTTCAGCATAGTGTCTTTGATAATTATTTCAGCCGATGAGTTTCTGCAGTATGTCAAGCTCGAGCTACAGTTACGAGGCACAAGACCACCCTGCCGAGCTGTTCAACATCGTCAGCTCCCAGTCTTCAGCCAGGCCCGGATGTATCATAGAGCTGGAAGCTTTCACAGACGCCCAACAGGTATTCATGATGAACTTTATGAGCAGACACTATCATAGCCAAGTAGTAGGAGGTTGTGCCGGTTTTTATGTTGAATTTACAGTATTTCAACAGACTGCTGGCTACAGACTGAAACCTTGGTTTGAACTTGGTTTGAACTTGGTTTGCAGCATTATGATATATTTTAAGCTCAACTGGTCGAAGGTCAGACATGCCTTGGGATCAACTTTCATCCATCAACGCCAAAAAATCAACATCTCATCAAAAAAGCGTTTTCGTTGTTTCAGATTTGTCTTGTTGACGAACCTCATCCAATATGGCTACTATTATGGCTGACGGCTATCAAAACAGTAGTTTAATACAATAGTTTCGCTAAAGCTCTTGGGCCTCACATGGCTATCGAGGGCCAATATCACAAAGAGGCACCTACCCCAGTTAATAATCTCTTGGTATAAGACCTGAACACCTGGATAGAGTTTCGATAAACAGTTTAGTAGTGTAATTTTGCCGTTACTTGGGTTAAATTCTTTAACCAATTTACTTGATCAATACGTATACTATCAGATGTGGCAGGAGACGCAGCTACTGCACGTGTTCCAGGAGCAACTTGTGACAGGGAGGAGTAGCAACAAGGGAGATAACAACATTGACCCAATTGTAGATTTGCGCAACCTGGGCACGTTCGAGGAGAACTTCTTCCTGGTAGTGTTAGAGAAGAACTTGGATGGCGTGTCGACATTACACATGTGGAAGATGATCATCTCCTCCCAGTCGGCACCCACGGCCAGTGACAGTGAGTATTTACTTGCGATTAATAAATCCCAAATAAAATATTTCCAGCAAGTTTATATTGTCCCAGATCAATACCGGGCGGGCGGGACTTGAAGATCGATACCAAAAGCCACAGGCCCGCAGTTTCGATGGGTTTCAAGTTTCAAACACCAGGTTTTGATCTAGCACAATATAAACCCGCTGGAAATGGAATTCTATGTATTTCATATACACATTTTCAAGAGAACATAACAAAAACGAATTCTCACAACTTACATTGTATGCCTATTTCTCAACACGAAACAAAGAGAATATACAACTTTATCCTGTTTTTAACAATTTCAAATTGTTGTTTGAACGTAATATTGCTTTAAAATAACGGAATCTTGGTTTTGGATGTAAATCGTTTACGATTGAAGGATGTGACATCAGAGGTTTTGATAGGAATTTTAAAACTAACTCAGTAACCAATCAGCATTTAGTATTTTAATAAACTATGTTAGATTTGCATATAACATATTCAAAAGAGTCCCTGTGTTTATGCACCTATCAAAGTCTTTACCCACAGTGGTGAGAGGTTTGGAGGGGAATGTACACATTGATTGTCTAATTCTCATCCCTGGGAACAACATTTATTGTCTATAATTCTCAACCCTGTGTCATCATTGTCAGTCTAATTCCCGCCTAATGGGAATTCATTTCCGTCAAATCCCAGGGGTGTGCCCTCCCCCCACCATCATGAACATTTTTCTTGCAGACCTGACAGACAAAGAGTACTTGATGGACTACACCCTGGTAGAGGATGACGGATCTAACCCACCGTCTCGCCCTGGGTCTCCCGAGCTTCCCTCTGCCAAGTCCACAACCATGGCCAAACTGCTCTTCTCTACAACCAAGGTGAGTCAGTTAATATTCCAATACACCACTGGTGATTTTAAATTTTCTAAGTGCGTGTTCAGTAATTTTGGGAGAGGGAAATGAGAAAAAAATATGGAAATGTTTTTGCAGGGGCCGAGCTATGATGTGCAGACACAATTGGTTTAAGCTCCCAGATGGTCTGTTTTCTCTGTATTCTCTAAGGCTGCATCCCTGTTACCATCTCTTGTAACATCTGCATACTCACTTTGCATTTTTAGCTCAACTTTTCAAAGAATGAGCTTGTTTTGCACTCTTGGCATTAGCATCAGTGATGGTTTATATCCACCTTGTTGTTTTAAGTCCTACTGGATCAATCCAGTAACTTTGCATACTTGTTTGATTTGGAGTTGGTCTTACACCTTTTTGGGGTTCAGTAATTCACTAATTCACTGAACTTTTACTTGATGTTGGTTCAGTCTGGAATTTCAAGTTTTACATGAGCATTCTTCATTGTAGGTGAATTCCCATTGAGGTTGGTTGGAGTTTATGCAATAGCCCTGGTGTCGTTGTGGTCATTGTAGTTATTAACAGTTCTCGATCACGTTTACCTTTTTTTTCCCAGTGTTTCTGTTTCTATATTACTGTTTTAGCCATACAATCTTTATACTTCATACATATTTAAAAGCCCGGAGTCTGTCTTCCTTCCAGATCAAGAGATCTCTATTTGATAATCGGAGTTAGATGATCACAGAGATGTTAAAGATGTTAAAGTTAAATGTGTTTTGACTGAAAAAAATAGAGCAACTCTTATGCAACTGTTTATCACCATAGGTTAACCTTTTGGAAAAAGAGACTTGTGTACTAACATAAAATACAATCTTGATTTGAACATAAAAACAGTAGACTAAAAATAATCGAAAACCCGAAATGTTGCGTTTTTAGAGTATATTTTGGACAAATGGTATTCATATTTTATAATTGTTTTAACTTCCAATAAGTAACCTTTGAAGTCAGTGTTTGTAAAATAATTTCAACAGTTTTTGTCGTAAAACAGAATAACATAACTTTGATTTGAACATTGCAATAAAATCTGTCACATTCAAGAGATTTCCAAGGTTTCCTTTAAAGGTATCTTGCTGAAAGAAGCCATAACCCTGTTAAATATTGATATTAAGAAAATTTAGAAAAAAAACTTGTACGATTAATACCTTCAAAACATGTTTTATTCCAGGTTAAGTCGCAAAAGTTGCCCCTTCCAGATGGGGTTGAGGTCAGGAGCGCCAGTGTTGCTGCAGGGCATCTAAGCTCCGCCTCCATCTACCCAGCATGCCTTGCTCCTTACCTGATTGTCACAGCCTGCACGGATGGAAGTATTAGGTAAGGTGGAATGGAATTTTTTGTCTGATTTTTCCCTGTATGTTTCATGTGCCCTTTCCATATAAAGTGCTGTAAATTTAACACAGAAAGTAACAACTTTAAAATGTAAATGCTTCTATTGTTGTGTCTGTTTGAAATGATTTTAAATACATGTTATATCACCAGATTTTGGAAGTGCGCACTTTCATCGCTAGACTGTCATCCTGTGAATGTGATTGGACGGCCAGACCCAATGTTTATGACGAAGAATTTTGAGTTCGGAGTTGAGAAAGAAGATGGTGTGAGTCGACAGCGACGTAAATCGTCAACGATGAAGATTCAGCAGGATATTAGATATACATGGACCGAGGCCAAACCGATGTACATGGACGATAAGTCCAGCAGTATCACTATACCAGGTAATGGGATCTGTCTGTTTGTCTGTGTCCGTCCATCCGTCTGTCCCCCCGCTGTCTGCACTGACTGACTGGAAGCTTATTTCAGTAATGGTTAGGATCTATCTACGGTCTATCTACTTTCCAAGTTTGACTCTTATACGTAATAACATACATGTGTGTACTTTTTCGGGTATTTTACAACAGTGAAACACATCAGATTCACACAACAGTTTGAACTGAGTATTTTATGTAATTTTGTTGGTCCGTGTTTAATTTTTTATTGAAATACATTAATTTTACGCATTACCTTGCCATTCATTTGTATTGAGCATAGTAACATAATTTAAAATCTAATTGGTTGTTTGTCTAAGAATGCATTGTACAATCCAATGTACTAACATCAGTATCACTTAATTTAATTTGACATGACAAAACTTTGCTTGACCTGGCAAAATATTGGTTCTGACTGCAATTTAACATTTGTATCTATTATGTTTATGCAGGCAAGCCCATGGCGGTAAGCTGTGCATACACGGGTCGAGTGGCTATAGCATACAGAAGTGGGGCCAACAGACCACACGGATCCACTGGTAGATACTTCAATCTCTGTGTCGCAATATACGAGTGTGAATCTACAGGTTTGTACTTTAATTCTGTTTTTTGTCTCGCCTTTTCAAAGAAAAAAGAGATGTTGCTTTTTCTGGCAGTGCGGCATTTAGGTCATTTTCTCATCAACATTTGTACTAGACCTTGCTATAGTTGTATGTTGAATGGTTCATCACAATGTGACAAAGCAAATGTGGATATGACCTTCACCCTCCAAGCAAATGGCAGATAACATATCTTTTTACATTCAACTTTTGCGTTATGGGCACTTTCTTATGAACTTTATTTGCTAGACCTCTCAAACTTTGGTTATAGTTGTATCTTGGTTCGTACATAGCAACATGACATAGGAAATGTGAATGTTATCCTCACGCTCCAAGCAAAGGGCAGATAACTTAATAATTTTTACATTCAACTTTTGCGTCACTTTCTCATGAAGTGTATGCGCTAGACGTTTTAAACTTTGGTTATAGTTGCATCTTGGTTAGTACATCCATTGCAACGTGGTTATAGTTGCATCTTGGTTAGTACATCCATCTTGGTTAGTACATCCATCTTGGTTAGTACATCCATCTTGGTTAGTACATCCATTGCAACGTGGTTATAGTTGCATCTTGGTTAGTACATCCATCTTGGTTAGTACATCCATCTTGGTTAGTACATCCATCTTGGTTAGTACATCCATCTTGGTTAGTACATCCATCTTGGTTAATCTTGGTTAGTACATCCATCTTGGTTAGTACATCCATCTTGGTTAGTACATCCATCTTGGTTAGTACATCCATCTTGGTTAGTACATCCATCTTGATTAGTACATCCATCTTGGTTAGTACATCCATCTTGGTTAGTACATCCATCTTGGTTAGTACATCCATCTTGGTTAGTACATCCATTGCAACGTGGGCAATGGGCAATGAGAATGTGACCGTCTTCCTCCAAGAAAAGAGCAGATAACTTAGCTTCTTACCGTTACGTCACTTCCTCACAAACTATAATTATGCACTAGTTGTTTTAACCTTAGATTATAGTTTAATCTTTGGAAGACAAAAATTCTATTTTGATATAATTGTTTCTTGGGTAGTGCATCATTTTGGACACGTGGGATTCATCCATGACCTTGACTTACTTTTTTGGGGTGAAGATCTTTCTTTTTTATACAATGTCTATTTGTTTTTAAACAAATAGACTTAAATGTCATACATATATCAGCAAAATGTAAACTCTGTTGTTTTTAGTTATTTTTTAAACAGTTTACAAAATTCCATTTAAACAACGTTTACCTCTTATTTCTAAGTCCCGTCCGCTTAAGACGAGACGTGTTAATCCATAGATTTCTTGTTTTCTCATTTTACTGTGCGTAGGTTTGAGTCCTTGTAGTGGCATTTCTGATGGAAATGTTCGTCTTTCAATTTCTCTCCCACTCATGTTGCTGTCCCAGTATATCTATATATGTATTAACAAGAATGAATACCCTGTCATCCAGGAAAAATCAGTCCAATATTCCAAATTACTTAACTTGGTGGACTATGGAGTGATGTATGTTCATAACTGTGCCTTCATTTAAAATATATTCTTAGAAACTCTTTAAATAATAAACACGCCTACTAAACATTGTCTCCAGCTCAAAAAAGAGCAATCGTAAAATGAGACAAAGCAACATCCGAGCTAGAGACATCGTCAAGAAATGGCTGTCAAAATGTGAGTATGACCCATGTTTTAGCTATGTTCGGCTCAGGTGATCTATTGGGATCAGTTTTCGTCCGTCGTCTGTCGTCCGTCGTCCGTCCGTCGTTGTCGTTAACTTTTCTTCAAACGACTTCTCCTCAGAAACCGCTTGGCTAATTTTGACCAAACTTCACATGGGTGACTTGCATCGACTCGAGCACCCTGTTTTGTCTCCAGCTCTCTTATGTTGTCTCCAGCTCTTATAAAAAAAATCAGCATAACTCTCCGAGTGATGCCTTTTCCTGTGTATTTGTGGTGCTCATTTGTTTCAATCATTATATTGGACCAATATATGATGCTACAATATGTTTAATGTGTAGAACTCGGACTAAACTACACAAGAATGTCGAAATTTGTCATGTAAACAAGCTTACCGGTCACGGGAGAAAAATTCTACAACAAAGGTAAGCCATTATATGGAACAAATCGTGGGTTTTACGGACGTTCCTGGCTTATACCTGGAGTTCATGTCTTAAAACAATAAAAAATAGCTAAAACATGGGTCATACTCACATTTTGACAGCCTTTTCTTGACGATGTCTCTAGCTCGGATGTTGCTTTGTCTCATTTTACGATTGATCTTTTTTGAGCTGGAGACACTGTTTAGTAGGTGTGATAAAAAGTTTGTGTAAATGTTAACCAGTCAACAAATGTTATTTGCGGTGTTTTTTCCCAAAAGTTAGAGAAATGAACTCTTACTCGGTGTCAGAGGAAAATATGTTTTTTTCTTGAAAATAACAATCAAGTTACACCATTGTCTGCACTTAATTACCGACTGACGTTACTTTGACAAATCCATTGCTCTCTGTTGTTCAGGTGGTTCTGAATGGATAAAAGAGGATACTATAGAGCTGAAGAACATCAATATTCCGGAGAACCATGCAGAAGTTGACCTTGACCTTGATGTCAGCCCTGACCAGAGTGTCCACGGTGATGAGAGTAGTCAGTCCCTGACTCCGGCATCCACCTTCATCAACATGTGTAGGACCAAATCTGTACCGAGTTTGAGCGCACTTTACTGTGCCAGGAAGGAACAGGAAGATCATGAGGACAAGGTGAGATGAGAGCTTCTGTGTGATTCAGATTGTATAAGAGCTTCTGCGTGATTCAGATAGTTTTAGAGCTTCTGTGTGATTCAGATTGTATAAGAGCTTCTGTGTGATTCAGATTGTATTAGAGCTTCTGTGTGATTCAGATTGCATTAGAAATTCTGTGTGATTTAGATTTTATAATAGACTTTGCCTTGAATGGAAAATATTGTTTGTTTGCCCCAGACAATGTTATTAACCAAGAATATGAGATTTGAGCTTTCATGCAGTGTAGTTCAGATTAAAGCTTTTTTGTGATTTAGACAAAACAAGTTCATTTGTGTGATTTATTCAATGCCAAAACTTTTATCTAACACTAAAAAGAAGTTATTTAACTTCCTTGGGAGAATTTGTTTCCTTGTAATAATAGTCCATATTAGAGAAAGAGATTTTGTTATAATTTATTCTTAACATGCTTCTAATGGCATCTAGTTTCCTAGGCTTCCTCCTCAGCTGAAATTATAGTTGTAAATAGATATACGTGCTCTGTTCCAACTGCATTGTTTACAATTAAAAACACCCCTGTTTTAAGAGGCAGGACTGCCATAACATTTTAACTAAAAACCCTGAGATTTTAAAAAAATTAAAGCACGCGAAGAACATTTTTAAATGGAAATTTTAATGCGCAACTTGGTTTTCGCACAAATTATTTATGCAGTGAATGATTAAAGAAAACAATATAGATTACATATTTCAACATGCACACATATTTAGTTTTAGAGAGGACTTTGTAATTAGATTAAAAAGGCTTGGTTTAATTTATACCACAGCCTTTTTTTTTTTTTTGAAAGTGAAAATATTCTACATGATATTCCTAAATGCAAATAAAAAGTCTTCATAGCTCTTAATCAAATTATAATCATCGCACACGGCAGCAGCTATTGTATTATTACCTCACACTTGTTATTTCAATTAGGGAGACCAAATTAAGAAGCAGGAGATTTAATTGCTGCTATTGCACATGTTGTTATGTCACTGAAGGAACTAGTTTTGTCCTTAGTTGTTAATTGCATATTCAGTCAATACACTGTTGACCCTCATTGATTTGATACTTGTAAATAGCTTCATTTGCATCGCTGACATGACCAATATAGGAAATAGCAGATGTAATGTAAAAATATAGTTGATAAATCACGAACATGTTTTTTTTGATGAAAAATCTGGAGATTGTACACTTAAATCCGGAGATCTGGAGAGCAAATGGAAAATCTGTAGAATCCGGATTTTATCCGGAGGTTTGGCAGGCCTGAAGAGGCTACATGTACTAGGAGACTGTTTATGCTCTTCCCTTTACGGGTCTATCAAAGGGACACATGGCAATCTAGAGTTTTATTCAAGCATTAAAATTAGCACCTCAATTTATTAATCCTGTATCATTTTGACTTTAAAACCGCTTGCATATATATAATTAAATAAAAGTTTGAGATTTCAGTTTTCTTTAATATTTTACCAACTTGGTAAATATATTATGGATGCAATATTATCAAAAGTGGGTAATATGCTATTTGCTAAACAATTTGCTTTGAACTATTCTAATAATTAATATTAATGATTGCAATTATGCAAGTTATGTTGAAAACTAACGGGACGCCGCGAGATTTAAACAAATCAAGATTGCCGTCTGTCCTTTTAATACATGTCAGACTGTGCATGTGAACATTATTATACCATTCCTAGGTTGATATTATGCGTCCAAAACACCTTGTTCATTTGGACTGGGTATCTACAGAAGACGGTTCCCACATACTGACAGTTGGGGTCGGGTCAAAGATTATGATGTATGCACAAGTATCTAAAGACATCGTGCAAGAATCGAAAAAGGAAACCGCTGATGAAAAATTGAATGCCATCACTACATCTATGAATGATCCGGGCGTGAAAATGTCTCTCGGAGACAGCATGTCAAAGCGCCAAACGATGTTCCAGAAGTCCAAATCCATGGTTGTTGAAGATTATCAAGAGGTGTTGCAGTGGATGAAACTGCGTTGTATAGATTTGACGACGGCCGACGGTCTGCCGCCACTCCCAATGCATCTAAGGTGGGTGCGTGGTGGTATACTGGTGGTGGGAATGGATAACGAAATGCACGTTTACTCCCAGTGGAGATGGGCCCAAGAAGGGAATGACTTTATAAGTATAGATAAGGTTGATAATGATATACGAAACTTCTCCTCTATGGCCGATTTCCATAGAGATACAGTATTCCAGAGCAAGAAAAGTCTGCCAAATCTAAAAAACTCCATCTCCGTGCCAAATTTCAAACGCTTTGCTTCCAGTGTGTTTAAAAAGGATATATCAAGCAAAAGTAGTGTAAATTTGAAAAGGAATGCGACGAAGCACAGTCTGGAAAGAAGCGAGAGTAGTACGAGCCTGACAGTGATCCACGAGCTTGGATTGTTTGAGGCGGCACGTCAGTCCAACCCGGTCCTACCTCAGTTCCATCCTAAATCTTTAATGGAGTTGTTGAATTTTGGGAAAGTCAGACGAGTTAAAGCTATTCTGGCTCACCTTGTGCGCTGCATCGCAGGTCGTGACTCTTCACACGTTACAAATGTGGACAACATTAATATTGACGAAGGTCATATGTTTCGAGCTCGGACGATGTCGGTATCTCAGAGTCCCGGAGAGGCTCCTGTTCTGAACGAGGAAGCTACTTTAAATTACGTTGAAATTACCTCGATACCTCTGCTTCCGCTTTACGCTCTTCTAGCGGCTGACAGCGATCTAGGTCAACCCCAGGCAGATTTAACAGCCCATGCGGGACCAATAAGCCCGGGAGATAAATCAGACTACAAGGATTTGTTTCATTCTAACGTTATGGACGATGAAGAGTTGGACACTGACGTGTTCGCCGAAAACAAACCGAAACTGAAGAGAACAGTGTCAACAACTGGCGCGTCAGTGAATCCCAATCATTTTGGCTTAGCACAAGCACAAATTCTTGGGAAGCATCTAACACATATGCATCTTCCAAACCTGTCTGGACAGGATCAGATGTATTTACTCGCCCTGGCAGACACAGTGGCACAGACCAAGTCAGACTTCGCTGACAGCTTTGAGCCCACAGGTAAGTTGGAGTCTTTTAACTTATTTGAGAAAAATGATACTTATTATTAGTCCGCTACCGGTCGTAGACCAGAGGGACTATGCATTGCTCTCCGTCTGTCAGTCTGTTGGTCAGTCTGTCAGTCTGTCACACTTCGTTTCTGCTCAATAACTTCAGTTAGGAATGAGATATTGGAATGAAACTTTATGGGTAGGTAGCTTGTATGAAAAGAAAGCTTGGGATTGCATTTGGGGTCACTGGGGTCAAGGTCAAGGTCACTATTACTAAAAATAGAAAAACTGTTTCCGCTCACTAAAATCAGGAATGAGATATTGGAATGAAATTTTATGGGTAGATAGCTTAAATGAAAACGAAGCTTGGGATTGCATTTCGGGTCACTGGGGTCAAGGTCCAGGTCACTGTTACTAAAAACAGGAAACGGTTTCCGCTCAATAATTTCAGTGACAAATTAGATAATGGAATGAAATTTTTAGCTTATATGAAAAGGAAGTATGGGATTGCATTTGGGGTCACTGGGGTCAAGGTCACTATTACTAGAAAAAGTGGCTTCCGCTCAATAACTTCAGTTAGGAATGAGATAATGGAATGAAACTTTATGGGTAGGCATCTTTTGTGAAAAGGGGGCTTGGGATTACATTTGGTGTCACTGGGGTCAAGGTCACTGTTACTAAAAATAGAAAAAAGATATTGAAATAAAACTTTATAGGTAGGTAGCATATATGGAATGAGATATATGTTTTTTCGGGTTTGTAGGTGTAATGTCCCGTTAGGTGTCGCTTTTGTCTAAGAGTTTGAAAGTCAAATCTATTGTTTTGTCCATACAACCATAACATACCAAGAATATATAAATCAAATAATGTTTCAGTTTAAATTAATGAAAGAAAGAGTGAATGATGGTTCAAAACAGAAAATATTGAGTCAGTGAGAAATACAAGATATCTGTGATAGGTGTGATTAGTTTCTCTATATTGGCACTTCATGTTTGTTATGTTTATGTAACTATGGACTAATGGCGAAAGATGAAGAAAAAAAAACATGCAATATTTTCAATATTTTACCCTGAAAAGTTGATGAATGGTGTCAAAAGAATTATGCTCATTTTTTATTTATGCAAATTTTTACTTAAGAATATTTTATTTCAGCTGGTCATATGAGTGGGACTGAAACAGGTCTTCGGAAAGCTGCCGATTCGTTAGAGTCCCTAGACGACTGTGGGTTAAGGTTTTTGCTGGCTATGCGACACTACACTTACCTGATGAGGTCCTTACCTCCCGTGCAGAGAGTACAGCTCTTCAAACAGAGACTCAAAACCTTCAACCTTGTCTGGGCATTCCACTCTGAGGCTACAGAGGTAGGTATTATGACCTGTCCTCACCCAAATTAACCCTGCCCTTAGTTTCGGCCCCAGTGATTGATTAGCATTGCACCTCTTCAAACACGGACACAAAACCTTCAACCCTGCCCTTAGCTCCCCATCCACACATTTGCTTGAATATAGTTGCACCTGTAGGTAGGGATGGATTTGGGGGTTGTGGTTGAATGATGAAAATGGATGAAGAGATCAGGTTATTGGACGGAGGTATGTGGAATGTGAACTGAGAAGGTACTTCGGAAGACAGTGATAAGGGTGTTGGAATTGTAGCAAAGTTTTGTTTGTTTGTTTAAATGGTGTTCTACGTCATTTTAAGCACATGTTCGGCCGTACATGACGGTCGATTTTATTGTGGTAGAGGCAGACCACTCCATTTTTCCTGGGTAGAACCAGTACTGTATACCTGTCGCGATTCGTAAGAATCTACACTTTGTCACTTGACAATTCGAACTCCCAGTAGTATTTGAACCCGCAGCTGTGAGAGGCGAGACAGTTTTAGATGCATCATCCTGTATGGTATCAGTAAGTATCAGTTAGTGAAATATCCCAGTGTTGCCATTGTACATACGGGAACACTGACAGTTTATTCTACCCACCAGCCAAAGTATTTTCTGCATGGTCCCGTGTATCGGAGTTGATCCTCTGAGTATGTTAAAGAGCCATAGAATCCAAATGTTTGTTTTGTTTGTATGATTTTTACGTAATTTTCAACACGTAAGGTTATATATGATGGTCGATTGTTTTCGTGGTGGAGGTAGACCACCACTTTTCCTGGGTAGAACCAGTACTGTACACCTCCCGCCGTCCGTAAGAATCGACACTTCCTCACTTACAAGTCGAGCTCCAGTGGGATTCGAACCCCCAGAGGTGAGAGGCGAAGCCAAATAATTGTTAAAGTAGGGAATTATTCATGGACTCCTATATATCCTTCCCCTCTCTACCTATTATAATGTATTGATGAGCCATTAAACAATAATTATATGATATACCAAGATACCATTTAATGTGTGCCTGCAGAAAACAATGAGAAAAAACATTTGACTAAAACAACTAGCCCCAGACAATATTAATTTTGTACAACTCGGAAATGAAATGAAATAGGGGTTGTACATCCCGTTAACACATTATAATTGTATGAGGTTATATTAAGAGAGCAACCTCAGAGGGAGATGGGGGATAAAGTTTTCCTTCAGGCATGCCTCTGCCAGGGATCAAACCCACGTGGGGCAATATGTTGAACCTTTCTTTTTAATGTTACCCTCGTCAGTCCATCCCTGCGTCTGAAAAAGTTTTACATTGAAGTCATTTGTTAAGCTCATTTTTCTCAGACACTGAATGCAGTACTGGTCGGGGGGCCACTTTCCGTCACTTTTGCAAACATAAACTTATTTGTTAAGACAAATCTATGTATCCTGGCAATTTTTACTCCAGTTTCTATTAGGTTAACTCTTCCTGGAATTTTGACACCAAAGAATTTTGCTTTGTATAAATTATCGAAGTGGCAGGTGACCTTTTTATAAATAGACTAAAACTGAGATTTTTTTTTTTTTTACAAGCCCAGTTTCTGTCAAGTTTTTTATCGAGTGATAGATACAACTAGGTCATGATACTGTAAAATGTTATGAACTAAAAACATGTTTGCAAGTCTATTCAGCAATTTCATTGGTAAAAATTGTATGTTTGCATTGTTCCATCATTCACCTCGTCAATGTAATATGATCCACCACGACAATTTACACTATAACGAAGGGTAACTCTGTGTAAATCAAACAGATACAGGTTGTAAGAGTTGCTTCTCTTTGGTCAAAGTATATTATCACGGTATATTTTAACTGCGTCTGCTGAAGTGTGATAAATATGACGTGACAACGGTGTTATATTTTTTTAAAGAATTTATTATGTGCCAGTATGCGCGCGCATCCCCAATGCCATATAAGGAAGTAAACACAATTTTCGGATAAATCCCTTCCGTTTTTGTAACGTTTACTTACTCTTTGGTTGTTTCTTCTGTTTCCAATCTTCAATGCTAAATGTCTGTCAATAAATAACATCGCGTAAGTAATTTGCAGTGTAAAAACAGTTTTTAAATGAGAATGACGGAAACTGGGCTTGGACGGAAACTGGCCCCTAACCTGTAGAGCTTTCAAACTTCACACATGTATACATCTACATGACATCAGTATGTTTCTAGCAAAAGTAGTTATGATAAGTATGAATGTTTGTTCTACAGGAGCTGTTGTCGCTGTTACCCACCATGAAGGCAGGTGAGCTCACGTGGACAGACCTGCGGACATACGGGGCTGGCTGGTGGATAAACAACATCAACGTCCTCAAACGCACCGTGGAGAAGATTGCAAAGGCAGCGTTCCAGGCCAAGAAGGAACCCATGGACGCCTGTCTCTTCTATCTGGCCATGAAGAAGAAGAATGTACTCTGGGGATTGTTCAGGTACCAGTACATTACAAAATAATCTAACAATATTTGGGAACTCGTCCATTACAAAGCAACATAAACACATTACAGTATCTTTAGGGTTGAGTCTATCAGTCTTATTCACAATGCAGTGGCATAGGAAATCCAACAAAGTACCTGTATTGCATTTAATTTTTAGACATTTAACATATTCACATACTGTCAATTATATCATGAAATCCTCATCCTTTTATATACATTCAAACACCCTGTCAGTGTAGCACTGTGGTCTAGTGGTAGAGCATTGGACCCATGATCAAAAAGTCGTGGATTCGATCCCTGTCATGACCATATGTGTTGTGTCCCAGAGCAAGACATTTTATCTGCATTTGCTTAGTATTGGTTACACACAGGAAAACATTTGAGAGTGATTAAAATAAGTTTAGAGAGCTTTTGTTACAACTGAAGTAAAATAAGAAGGGTTATTATACAAAGTGAAGTGGGGGCTATATAAGAATCACGTTGTCCGCAACACATTTTTGTCACGTCAGCATATCACGTTTTTAGCTCTACTGATCAGAGATCAGCAGAGCTTATGCCGTGGTGCGGCGTCCGTCGTCCGTCCGTCCGTCCGTCCGTCTGTCCGTCTGTCTGTCCGTAAACTTTTATTTGTAGCGACTTCACAGCTGAAACTACTGGATGGATATTCATGAAACTTTACAGAAATGTTGCCCATAAAGTCTAGTTGATCCTAGCAAAAATTCATGTTGATGTGAAATCCAAGATGGCCGCCAAAGCTAAAAATAGAGTTTTAAAATACAAGTTTGTAGCGACTTCTTCTTGAAAACTATAAGTGATATTGATATGGGACTTTTTCTAAAATGATCAGCATGACATGATGTTGATCCTAGTCAAAAATCGTTTTGATTCAACGTTAAACATGGCTGCCAGCGGCCATCTTTCTTACATAGAGTTATATAGTAAAAACTTGTAGCGACTACTTCTCTGAAACTACTTGGCAGATTGTCATGAAACTTTACAGGAATGTTGCTCTTGATGTCTAATTGATCCTAGAAAAATTTCAGGTCGGCCGGAAATTCAAGATGGCCGTCACAGCTAAAAATAGATTTTTAAAAAATAAGTTTGTAGCGACTACTTCTTGAAAACTATAAGTGATATTGATATGGGACTTTTTCTAAAATGATCAGCATTACATGATGTTGATCCTAGTCAAAAATTGTTTTGATTCAACGTTAAACATGGCTGCCAGCGGCCATCTTTGTTTACATAGAGTTATATATTAAAAACTTGTAGCGACTACTCCTCTGAAACTACTTGGCGGATTGTCATGAAACTTTACAGGAATGTTGCTCTTGATGTCTTATTGATCCTAGAAAAATTTAAGGTCGGCCAGAAATTCAAGATGGCCGTCACAGCTAAAAATAGATTTTTAAAAAATAAGTTTGTAGCGACTACTTCTTGAAAACTATAAGTGATATTGATATGGGACTTTTTCTAAAATGATCAGCATGACATGATGTAGATCCTTGTGGAAAATCGTTTTGATTCGACGTTAAACATGGCTGCCAGTGGCCATCTTTGGTTACATAGAGTTATATAGTAAAAACTTGTAGCGACTACTCCTCTGAAACTACTTGACGGATGTTCATGAAACTTCACAGGAATGTTGCTCTTGATGTCTAGTTGATCCTAGAAAAATTTCAGGTCGGCCGGAAATTCAAGATGGCCGCCACAGCTAAAAATAGATTTAAAATAAATAAGTTTGTAGCGACTACTTCTTCAAAACAATAAGAGATATTGATATGGGACTTTTTCTAAAATGATCAGTATGACATGATGTTGGTCCTTGTCGAAAATCGTTTTGATTTGACCTTAAACATGGCTGCTTTGTTTACATAGAGTTATATAATGAAAACTTGTAGCGACTACTTCTTTGAAACTTCACAGGAATGTTGCTCTTAATGTCTTATTGATCTTAGCAAAATTTCAGGTCGGCCGGAAATTCAAGATGGCCGCCACGGTTAAAAATAGATTTTCAAAAAACAAGTCTGTAGGGACTACTTCCTGAAATCAAAATCAATCAGTAGAGCTTCAAGGTCATTGACCTCTTGTTATTACTTGCATTCCTCAAACAGTTTTGAATGGGTTGTTCCAAAACTTCATACACACATGATAACTGATGACCTTATGTCCCTCTACATCAACCATTGTTGATTATTTAATTTATTACAGAATTATAACCCTTTGTTTGACTTAGAATTTATGCGGGTGGGGTATTCATCACCTTCAGTGATACTTCTAGTTGTAATAAACAAAATACCCCATTTATTTTTTGTGTCGGATGCACAATATAAAGTCTTGGGTTGCATACCGTATAATCCCTAATAAACGCCACCGGAGGCATAACATTTTTAAAAAGGGAGGCGTTTATTTGAGGCCAAAAATACATGCTTTAACTTTTAATTATTTGATGACTTTCTTAACCAAGAAACCAAAGTCCGCTTGTCTGACTATCAATTAATGCATTGGATTTTAAGTTTTCTAGTGATTAACATTGTGAATGAAACAGATTAACTTCCATTTTTTGGTAACTTTTAAAAAAAATATTTCTGAAAAAATAGTGTGGGGTGGGGCATATTATTAGGGGCTATACGGTATATTGTTGCACGGATCCGTAAACTTTATTATTCAATGTACTGATCCGTAAACTTTATGCTACTGAGCAAGGCTGTGTGACGTCACCAGCTTTCGGCAGTTTATGAAAGAGAAGACAAAAAATAAGAAAACATAGTTTAAAGGGACATGCAGCAATCTTGAATCGTTTGAAATGGGTGTCTCGATTTATATATTCAGTATCATTTTTAGCTCGACTGATCGCTTATGCCGTGGTGCGGCGTCCGGTGTCCGTCTGTCCGTAAACTTTTATTTGTAGCGACTACTCCTCTGAAACTACTGGATGGATATTCATGAAACTTTACAGAAATGTTGCCCATAAAGTCTAGTTGATCCTAGCAAAAATTCATGTTGATGTGAAATCCAAGATGGCCGCCAAAGCTAAAAATATAGTTTTTAGCTCTACTGATCAGAGATCAGCAGAGCTTATGCCGTGGTGCGGCGTCCGTCCGTCCGTCTGTCCGTTAACTTTTATTTGTAGCGACTACTCCTCTGAAACTACTGGATGGATATTCATAAAACTTTACAGAAATGTTGCCCATGAAGTCTAGTTGATCCTAGCAAAAATTCATGTTGATGTGAAATCCAAGATGGCCGCCAAAGCTAAAAATAGATTTTCAAAATACAAGTTTGTAGCGACTAGTTCTTGAAAACTATAAGTGATATTGATATGGGACTTTTTCTAAAATGATCAGCATGACATGATGTTGGTCCTTATCAAAAATCGTTTTGATTCGACGTAAACGTGGCTGCCAGCGGCCATCTTTGTTTACATAGAGTTATATAGTAAAAACTTGTAGTGACTACTCCTCTGAAACTACTTGGCGGATTTTCATGAAACTTTACAGGAATGTTGCTCTTTATGTCTAATTGATCCTAGCAAAATTTCAGGTCGGCCGGAAATTCAAGATGGCCGCCATGGCTAAAAATAGATTTTCAAAATACAAGTTTTTAGCGACTACTTCTTGAAAACTATAAGTGATATTGATATGGGACTTTTTCTAAAATGATCAGCATGACATGATGTTGATCCTTGTGGAAAATTATTTTGATTCGACAATAAACATGGCTGCCAGTGGCCATCTTTGGTTACACAGAGTTATATAGTAAAAACTTGTAGCGACTACTCCTCTGAAACTACCTGACGGATGTTCATGAAACTTCACAGGAATGTTGATCTTGATGTCTAGTTGATCCTAGAAAAATTTCAGGTCGGCCGGAAATTCAAGATGGCCGCCACAGCTAAAAATAGATTTAAAATAAATAAGTTTGTAGCGACTACTTCTTCAAAACTATAAGAGATATTGATATGGGACTTTTTCTAAAATGATCAGTATGACATGATGTTGGTCCTTGTCGAAAATTGTTTTGATTTGACGTTAAACATGGCTACCAGCGGCCATCTTTGTTTACATAGAGTTATATAATGAAAACTTGTAGCGACTACTCCTCTGAAACTACTTGACGGATTTTCATGAAACTTCACAGGAATGTTGCTCTTAATGTCAAATTGATCCTAGCAAAATTTCAGGTCGGCCGGAAATTCAAGATGGCCGCCACGGTTAAAAATAGATTTTCAAAAAACAAGTTTGTAGCGACTACTTCCTGAAATCAAAATCAATCAGTAGAGCTTCAAGGTCATTGACCTCTTGTTAAATACAAGTTTGTAGCGACTACTTCTTGAAAACTATAAGTGATATTGATATGGGACTTTTTCTAAAATGATCAGCATGAAATGATGTTGGTCTTTGTCAAAAATCATTTTGATTCGACGTTAAACATGGCTGCCAGCGGCCATCTTTGTTTACATAGAGTTATATAGTAAAAACTTGTAGCGACTACGCCTCTGAAACTAATTGGCGAATTTTCATGAAACTTTACAGGAATGTTGCTCTTGATGTCTTATTGATCCTAGCAAAATTTCAGATCTGCCAGAAATTCAAGATGGCCGTCACAGCTAAAAATAGATTTTTAAAAAATAAGTTTGTAGCGACTACTTCTTGAAAACTAAAAGTGATATTGATATGGGACTTTTTCTAAAATGATCAGCATGACATGATGTTGATCCGAGTCGAACATTATTTTGATTCGATGTTAAACATGGCTGCCAGCGGCCATCTTTTTTTACATAGAGTTATATAATGAAAACTTGTAGCGACTACTCCTCTGAAACTACTTGATGGATTTTCATGAAACTTCACACGAATGTTGCTCTTGATGTCTTATTGATCCTAGCAAAATTTCAGGTCGGCCGGAAATTCAAGATGGCCACAACGGCTAAAAATATATTTTTAAAAAATAAGTTTGTAGCGACTACTTCTTGAAAACTATAAGAGATATTGATATGGGACTTTTTCTAAAATGATCAGCATGAAATGATGGTTATCCGAGTCGTCCTTATTTTGATTCGACATTAAACATGGCTGCCAGTGGCCATCTTTGTTTACATAGAGTTATATAATGAAAACTTGTAGCGACTACTCCTCTGAAACTACTTTACGGATTTTCATGAAACTTCACACGAATGTTGCTCTTGATATCTTATTGATCCTAGCAAAATTTCAGGTCGGCCGGAAATTCAAGATGGCCGCCATGGCTAAATATAGATTTTCAAAATACAAGTTTGTAGCGACTACTTCTTGAAAACTATAAGTGATATTGATATGGGACTTTTTCTAAAATGATCAGTATGACATGATGTTGGTCCTTGTCTAAAATCGTTTTGATTCAATGTTAAACATGGCTGTCAGCGGCCATCTTTGTTTACATAGAGTTATATAATGAAAACTTGTAGCAACTACTCCTCTGAAACTACTTGACGGATTTTCATGAAACTTCACAGGAATGTTGCTCTTGATCCTAGCAAAATTTCAGATCGGCCAGAAATTCAAGATAGCCGCCACAGCTAAAAATAGATTTTAAAAAATAAGTTTGTAGCGACTACTTCTTGAAAACTATAAGTGATATTGATATGTGACTTTTTCTAAAATGATCAGCATGACATGATGGTTATTCGAGTCGAACATTATTTTGATTCGACGTTAAACATGGCTGCCAGTGGCCATCTTTGTTTACATAGAGTTATATAATGAAAACTTGTAGCGACTACTCCTCTGAAACTACTTGATGGATTTTCATGAAACTTCACACGAATGTTGCTCTTGATGTCTAATTGATCTTAGCAAAATTTCAGGTCGGCCGGAAATTCAAGATGGCCACCAGGGCTAAAAATAAGTTTGTAGCGATTACTTCTTGAAAACTATAAGAGATATTGATATGTTTTTTTTCTAAAATGATCAGCATGACATGATGGTTATCCGAGTCGAACATTATTTTGATTCAGTGTTAAACATGGCTGTCAGCGGCCGTCTTTGTTTACATAGAGTTATATATTGAAAACTTGTAGCGACTACTCCTCTGAAACTACTTGATGGATTTTCATGAAACTTCACAGGAATGTTGCTCTTGATGTCTAATTGATCCTAGCAAAATTTCAGGTCGGCCGGAAATTCAAGATGGCCGCCACGGCTAAAAATAGATTTTCAAAAAACAAGTTTGTAGCGACTACTTCCTGAAATCAAAATCAATCAGTAGAGCTTCAAGGTCATTGACCTCTTGTTACTTTTACCCTGGTTACATTTAAATTTATGTATTCACTATTTCGTCTTATTATACTAAGTTTTAATATATTATTGGTGCAATAATACCAAAAATTAATAATATGCAAAAATAAATTGCCTAGTACTATTCTTATAATTAATATTAATGATTGAACAAATGCAATTTATGCAGAAAAACTAGCGGGATGCCGTGAGTTTTTAAAAATAAAGATTGCCGTGTGTCCCTTTAAATTTAAACTAACACTAACTATTCAAATTCATTCAAACTTTCAACATGCCCTTAGTATCAAACCAAGCGACTCACACACCAGTGTATTAGCCAGCCAACCGTGCAGCCATCTTTTGCACGGCCGTTTTTGAAAAATCGAGGCCAATATTTGGGGGAGTGGGTGGGGTAAAAAAAATAGTTTTTTTTTTTGCTCAACAACACTTCCAAACTCTTACTTTCTCAATATTGTTATGTTTTGCATACATTTATCGAAGAAATATGATCTAAAAAGTATTTTTTTCACCTTTATCTGTAAAAATAAATTACCCCAGAGACACCCACTTGTCGCGAATTGGCGCGTAACGCGTGTTAGCAACTTATTTTGCACACCCTGTTTGCATATTTGCCCACCTAGTTCTTGAATTTCTGCCTAATACACTGTCACACACAGGTTCCATAACTCTGTGTTGCATTTTAACAAAAGTATGGGCCTTATAGGCAAGACACTAATTGCCAACAGACAGAATCTCTTGTTATTATGCAAGATCAAAACATGATGGTTTTGAAATGAACAATAACACCGTTGTTATTGTTGATATTTAAGTCCCTCTCACCAGGTCATCGTATACAAACATTTATTTTTAATCAGATTGGGTCAACATTGTAGCTGTTTTCAAATTTTACATATAATTGGGATCATTGACAGTAAATTGACTGAAATATTCGAAAAGTTTTTAAATCAAAAGTGGTAATAAATGTTGATTGAAAACAAGAATTGCCTAAAACCCAGATGCCTCATTACTTCTTTCTCAATAGCTGCCTCGGTAGGCCCCACTCCCCCTTTGAAGGTCAAATGAACTTGATGAACTTCGTGGGAATTACTGGTGACAATTCTTGTTTAAAGACTTAATATATTTTAAACACTCTGTTTGAAACTTGGAGATAATGTATCCGACCACAAATGTTTGTATACCTTAAATATTTGCTGGTAAAACTTTTGACATAAACAAAAGCAGTTTTTACAAAACAAATGATAAAACAATAAAATATTATATTTGAACAACAGGTCAGTAGAGAACAAGAAAATGGCGGATTTCTTCAAGAATGACTTTACACAGGACAGGTGGAGGAAGGCAGCTCTCAAGAATGCCTTTGATCTTCTTGGCAAACAGAGATTCGATCATGCAGCAGGATTCTTCCTGCTGGCCGGCTCTCTCAATGATGCTGTGGAGGTAGGGGAATAGCTTTAGAGTCCATTTGCGGACGTAGCCTTTTTTTTTATATATCCTACAAAGCATTGCTCAGGCATTCATCATATTCATCTTACTTTATCGCCATCAAATTTGTCAGAATGTTTGTTTCTGGAGTGTATCTCTAAATCTGTTCAAGAAATCTTTGAATCTTCATAAATACATTTATGTAGTGGTTTATTGTCCCAGTTTTTATACAGTACATTCTTGTAATGACATAAGTTGTGTTTCCATGGAAGCAAGATCGACATTTTATTTCACTTTTCGGAGCTTGAATACTGATCAAGACAACATTATAAAAGTACTTCATGTATCAAACTATTGGTCTATACGTATTTCTTAAGTTATTCATTTCTCTTTTTGACATACTAGTATTTATTGAAAATGAAGTAATGATGGAAATGTTGATGACCGAATCTTTTTGTATACTATAGGTTTATATCACGGTCGGTCGGTCAGGTGGGCGGGCGGGCGGTCGGTTGGTCAGTCACGCCAGTCAGTCATATTGACTCACTGGCTGACTCAACTTAATAAACAACATACAACATTTCATGCATAGCTATGTATTGAAGTTAAACAACTTAGCAGCAAGGTCAAGTAACATATAGTATAAATAACAAATTATGTTCTGTTTCGCTGACAGGTGATCCTAGACAAGCTGCACGACATGCAGCTAGCCCTTGTCGTCTGCCGTCTCTATGATGGTGAAGAAATGATGGCGGCCTCTGTCAAGAAGATCTTGTACACCCACGTGCTCGGCTGTGATGCGGTCGGTGGAAACTACAACGCGGATAAGGCGCATCCGGATCCTTTCCTACGCAGCATGGCATACTGGCTGTTTAAGGACTACAGGTATGTGTGTGATATATGTTACAAACTTTTGTGTTAGCTTTTAATAGCTGGGTGATTTAACTAAATGACTGAAGTGTTAAATAATTACAAATTCTTTTCTTTTTTTGAAGGGCCACATGGTAATATATTTAATCAGGATTTAAGTATTGTTTCGAATATAAACCTGCTTGCATATAATTAATTTTTCACAAAAACGCAAGTGTCCGACTAGTGATCAGAATCGTTTGACTTAATATCAAGCATGGGTAGTGTAAGTGAAACCTTATATCATGCTGTTTCAACAGGTGAGACACATATAAACAACTAGGATATCACTTTACCCTACATTTTGCAGACGAGCACTACAGACATTACTGCAGACAGACTTGGTTAGGCACATTCACAGAATCCAGGATTCCGACACCTTCGCAATATCCAACGTCTTCAACTTCTACAACTATCTTCGGACACATCCACTCCTTATAAGGCACAGAATCGCAGCTGCAGCTCCTTCTTTAAAAAACAAGCATGTAATCACGGGGTTTACGAAACAGACAATGGGTGGTACTCCAGAGGATGAAGTTGCGACTTTTGTCGACAGAATTACGCCAATGGAGAGACGTCTGTTTTTCGAGACAGCTCACGCCCATTATAAAAATGGCTGCCCAGTTTTGGCTCTCGAAGTCTTGTCAAAACTTCCCCCCGTTAATAGTGGTGATGACGATTTTGATACAGAATCACATGTATCTTTAAAGAGTGAAAATGACGAACGCATCAATTCTGGAAATATTTCTGAATTAACAAATGGTGTAGACAACATGGGCGAAGTGCAAATAGGTAATACAAATAATGCTTCTGATGTAGACTGGAGTCAACCCGTTTTGACCAGTTCCAAGCAGACTGCAGACGCTTTTGACTGGGGTACTCCCGTATCAGACTTAAATCAAACAGAAGATGCTTTTGATTGGGGCCAGCCTAGTTCAAGATTTGATACGGACGATGCGTTGAAATTAGATTTTAGTGTGTCCTCCGACAGTGAAGAAGACAGTGATTCTAGTGATACTAAATGTAACAATGGCGGCATTGACCATGAGCATTTCGGTGATGTCCCTAGCATTGTTGTGGCTGACATGGATCCATTTAATGGTGAAACTATAAGTTCCGTGAAAGACGCAAGGCAAGAGAAAAAAAGTAAAGTTCATGAGGTGGATATATTTGCGCAGCAGTACAAGTTTATAGCGTGTCTCAAGGTCATGATGGAGGAAATGCAGACTTTGGCTACTGGGTTTGAGGTAGATGGTGGCCAGCTGAGGTACCAGGTAAGTGGTGGTATGAATTTATTAATACCAGCTTCTTTTAGATTGCCGATTTACGTTTGGAAGCAGGTGAGCAGGCGACGTCAGAGTTTCCCAAAAAGATCATAACCTGAAAGTCCTGAATACCATCCAGTGCATTGATTTGATATTTGCACAGTTGTTTCATACATGCACGATCATTAGCTATCCAGCAATACCAATGTTGTTATGACCTTTACCTTCAGCATGTTCAGTTCAAGGTCACACTTGATTAAAAATGTCAACTTTTGGTTGGGAACTTTGTCCGAGTTTCTTCAACACAGAATAAATACTATATCTCAACATATTGATTTGATATTTACACAGTTGTTACATGTGATCATGAGCTATCCAACAAAACCATGTTTCCATGACCTTGATCTTCAGCTCAAGGTCACACTTAGTAGAACGTTAATTAAAAATCCAGTTTTCTTAAAATTTCCACGTTTTATAATAATTACGAAAACCTTTGCAAGAGTTCGATACTTGTTGATCCACTTTTAATATAGATCATTACTTAAGTCGGTGCAAGTTTTCCTTATGATTTCATACATATCGTAATGGCACACTTGCACTGACTAAAGTAATGATCCGTATTAAAAGTGACAAAGTGTATTACTAATGTATATAGTCCCACTGCCCTCTATGGCACTGTAGAGTCTGGACTATATTTTAGGACCTCAGTTTTAAGTATTAACTGGATGACTAATCAGGTAAGAAGTACTTGGAAGTAGTTTGATAATAAATCCAAATTCTCACAGTCCCTGGATTTTACTGGGCAACCATGCTACCTATTACAACTTCAGAAGTGGCATATCAGTTTTGATTACATTATTTATTGCTGTTTAGAAAAAACTTTTCAAGAGGTTGCATTGCTTATATAGAAAAATACACAGAAAATAGTTCATGTTCGTTTTACTCTCTAGGTGTATATATGGTTAGAGCGTGAAGTTGATGCGCTACGTTGGTTGTGTGGCTATGGTGCAGAAGATAAAGGAGACGACGTAAGAACTGTTGTCAGTGAAGGTAGGGAAGATATTTTGTAGCTTGTCTGTTTTTGACAAAAGATTGACGAGGTATTGTCACCACTTGATTGACGTTTTCTGTGTCATTTAAGACGTCTGCGTCCCTTGGTTAAAATGGCGTATGTAAGCTTGTACCTCGGAAACTATACATTATGGATTAAAAGTTGTGCATGTATTAGACATCATTAGACAACATATTACAGCCAGGTTACTCATGCTTTTATTTTACCAAAATTATGGCGCCTTTTATACTTAGAAAAATATTAAAGTTTTGCATGTAAGCTTGTATCTCAGAACGGACGAATGTCTGCACTGACCGGCTGTGCCTCTTGTTTAAAAATTTAAAATACATTTATGCCATCACATCTGTGTACTCTGCTACTGGGACTGTGTGGATACGTGTACAGTTAACAATTCATTTTAAATTGTTCAAATTACATAGCACATTTTTCGAACGTTATAGCACTTTGACTAGCAACTTGATTTTATACAAATATTGACATAAAAAGGGTTAAATACAAAATGTTCTTCAGGTAAGTTCTAAATAATTTAGCATGAACTATATATCAACACTTTACCTACTTTTGCACTAATAATATATGCGTTCTGTTTTGCTCTACTCTTATCTCTAATCTGTAGTCGAAGAAATATCTGACAAGTTTTCTTTATTCACAGGTCTGTCGGATGACGATGAGTTACGCGGGGAATCACCTCAGATCATGGAGCGTAAAGGCTCCGCGCGATCCGTTTCATCCCTCAACAAGCCTACGCTACACGAGTTCATTCTTGCGGAAAAAATGGACTTGGATGCAAAATTGGAACGAATGAGTCACCGAAAGCAGTGGTTGCGACAGAATCAACAGTTGCTGCGGACATTGATAGCATACTGTGCGTTACAGGGTGCGGCAGGTGGAGGGATAGCGTCCGTACAGATGGAGTTGTTGCTACTACTGCAGGAACTCCATCAGGAGAAACCACAACAACAGTTGTTAACTCCCCTTCCATTCCCAACCACCCTCCCCCTGCTGTCGGCAAGCATTGCCAGTTCAAAAACTGTGACTGCTGATCCCATCAAACATATACAATGTCTGTGTCAGGACCTCTTACACTCTGTGTTAGAATTTACGTCTCCGCCGTCTTTAGGTGGCCCGCTGCACACGGTGCTGGTGATGAGGAATCTGAGCATAACGCTAGCATCGTGCGTGTATCAGTGTTTGTGTGACAGTGATAGCTTCGTCGTGGCCCTTAACGAGAGCAACATGGATGTGGGCTTTGAAGGATTTTATAATAGGTAAACTCTTTTATCAACTGAATGTAACTGAGTGTTGTTGTGTACCAGATCTGCTATGCTGTGTACCAGATCTCGGTTGTTTACCCGATCTCGATGTGTACCGATCTGCTATGCTGTGTACCAGATCTGCTATGCTGTGTACCGTGTCTGCTATGCAGTGTACCAGATCTGCTATGCTGTGTACCAGATCTGCTATGCTGTGTACCAGATCTGCTATGCTGTGTACTGTATCTGCTATGCTGTGTACCATATATGCTATGCTGTGTACCATATCTACTATGCTGTGTACCAGATCTGCTATGCTGTGTACCAGATCTGCTATGCTGTGTACTGTATCTGCTATGCTGTGTACCAGATCTGCTATGCTGTATACCAGATCTGCCATGCTGTGTACCATATCTGCTATGCAGTGTACCAGCTATGTGTTGTCTATGTCTGTTACTTGTTGATGGTTATTGTGACCACCATTGGCTCCATTTTATCATGTAAGGATTAATACTGAATTTTAAATAAAAATGAAAATTCTTTTTAAAGTTGGCAACAGCAAAACAAATTCTAGGACATGAAGTAGCTGGTGGAAGGCACAGTATTTGCATATATATTACATTGGTGTTTTATGATTAATATATCGGCTTTAAAACACTCTTGCAGTTATATGGTAAACAGTGATTATAAGTGGATTAAGAACCATTTATTAGTTAGGTCTTGTCATCATACATGAAGACCTCTGACTTGGTTTGTACGTAAGTCAATTCTGTTGTATTTTACAGTAACAACCTATTCAGTGATGCTAGTTATCTGATGGCAGGAGTAAGAAAGGCGAGAAGTCGGTCGCTAGATGCAGGGAATGATGACATCATCAACACCCCTCCTGGCAAATGGCCAGGTATGTACAGTGTGGCCTGTCCTTCGGATGTTTTCTTGAACGAAAATTCCACTAAATTAAATGAGGGTTTTAGTTTAAACTTGTTATTTTACATCGATTGTAACGGAAGTTCTATGAACTTATTTGAATCACTCTCGATGTCTTCCTGGGTAGCACCAGTACTATGCAAATGCAGATAAAGTGTCTTGCTTAGTGACACAACGCATATGGCAATGGTGGGGATCGAACCCACGACTTTTCGATCATGGGTCCAATGCTCTACCACTAGACCACAGCACTCCAGGGTTTCGCTATTTCATTGCAGCTTATGCTATTACTTATACATGTATCTTGTAAAGTTAGTAAGTAATGTTGTTATTTTAAAATTGTGACTCATTTGAACCGACTAACCTTCCGCCTTCTGTTTGTTTAATAGTATTTCATCACTAGCTTTCACGCTCCTGTAATACGCGACCAGTTGTGACAGTTGTAAATCTTTTATCCAACTTCGCTCTCTTTAAGATGGAATAAAAATTGTTGTATAAAGATATAGTTTATATACAGATGCCTTAAATTATGTATCCTCAAACATTAATGAATTTATTGCAAGTCACTCCTATTAAAAGAAGTTTCATGTGATCATCTCGTTATATTTGTTCTGTTAAAAACAAGTGTTCTCTGGTATATATTTTTGTCTACTGATATTACACACAAATCAATCCCGATTTATATCGTTTCCGAGGAAGGAGTTATGGGCTTGTTTTGTCACTGGTTAACAAAGAAGTTCAGTGCGATCGTTAACCTGAACATCGTGTGGCTCTCTCTACACACAAGACCGATGGCTTTCCACCCTTCCAAAGGATGGCATTCTTTCACAGACTGTTGTCTGAATAAGATACTGAAGGAGTTAATTTGAAATTCCTGGGTCCTGTGGATCAAGTATACATAATAGTAGTCAGTTTTTTGTTGTTTAAATGGTTCGTAGTGTCAAAGTTGGCATGTATTAAACATTACTTGTTTTAGGTGTCACAACGTTACGGGTGCTGTTGGCGAGGGAGAATGTCAAAGTTGGCATGTATTAAACATTACTTGTTTCAGGTATCACAACGTTACGGGTGCTGTTGGCGAGGGAGAAGGTCAAAGTTGACATGTATTAAACATTACTTGTTTCAGGTGTCACAACGTTACGGGTGCTGTTGGCGAGGGAGAAGGTCAAAGTTGACATATATTAAACATTACTTGTTTCAGGTGTCACAACGTTACGGGTGCTGTTGGCGAATGAGAAGGTCAAAGTTGACATGTATTAAACATTACTTGTTTCAGGTGTCACAACGTTACGGGTGCTGTTGGCGAGGGAGAAGGTCAAAGTTGACATGTATCAAACATTACTTGTTTCAGGTGTCACAACGTTACGGGTGCTGTTGGCGAGGGAGAAGGTCAAAGTTGACATGTATTAAACATAACTTGTTTCAGGTGTCACAACGTTACGGGTGCTGTTGGCGAGGGAGAAGGTCAAAGTTGACATGTATTTAACATAACTTGTTTCAGGTGTCACAACGTTACTGGTGCTGTTGGCGAGGGAGAAGGTCAAAGTTGACATGTATTAAACATTACTTGTTTCAGGTGTCACAACGTTACGGGTGCTGTTGGCGAGGGAGAAGGTCAAAGTTGACATGTATTAAACATTTCTTGTTTCAGGTGTCACAACGTTACGGATGCTGTTGGCGAGGGAAAAGGTCAAAGTTGACATGTATTAAACATAACTTGTTTCAGGTGTCACAACGTTACGGGTGCTGTTGGCGAGGGAGAAGGTCAAAGTTGGCATGTATTAAACATTACTTGTTTCAGGTGTCACAACGTTACGGGTGCTTTTGGCGAGGGAGAAGGTCAAAGTTGACATTTATTAAACATTACTTGTTTCAGGTGTCACAACGTTACGGGTGCTGTTGGCGAGGGAGAAGGTCAAAGTTGACATGTATTAAACATTACTTGTTTCAGGTGTCACAACGTTATGGGTGCTGTTGGCGAGGGAGAAGGTCAAAGTTGACATGTATTAAACATAACTTGTTTCAGGTGTCACAACGTTACGGGTGCTGTTGGCGAGGGAGAAGGTCAAAGTTGGCATGTATTAAACATTACTTGTTTCAGGTGTCACAACGTTACGGGTGCTGTTGGCGAGGGAGAAAGATGAGGATTCGCCCAAACTAAACATCTTGCTGACCGAGTCCCTTGTGGCCGTCTACGTCAGCCTGCTCATCAACTCGCTTGCCACGTTCGACTGTTTCATGCTGTACAGGCTGACAGCCCACAGGTTCGATCAACGATTGTGGTCGTCATTATTTGGGGGAGGGGTAAAATCTGTCGTTCGGCTAGGGAATCAACCCCATGAATATAGTCGTAAGTTGTCATTTTGTCTTCTTACTGTACTCGTGTGTATCAATTTAAATATTAATAGCAATGATATTAAGCTTCAATACTTAAGAACTTTATAATGACTATAACTGTAATTTTTAATTGGATAAAAAAACTCATAGAACCACAGCATGTAAGTAAAGTATGATCAGCTGACTTCTGTGTGCATTTCATTAGCATCAGCTTCCAAGTTTCATCAAAACATGACAATTATTTGAACCTTTTCTGGCCTATTGAAATGAACAGTAATAAGAATTAATTATCCGTGATTTGTTGTTAGGGCTATTCCATTATAAGATACTCAAGACCCCAGGAAGGCATTTTAATAAGCATTTATGGGTGAATCCAAATTTATACTCAATTTTGCATCTGTGGGTGGGTGTTCAATTTCAAAAATGCCTTCCTGGGGTCACATATTACAGTCTCGTCTAAACTTCAATATATGAATAAAATGAAATTTTTAAAAAAGTATGAAAAATGAAAACTACACCCAGGTAAAGATGAAATGTACAACAAACGTCGGAACCTGAACATGAAGATAATGGGGCATGGTCATACAGAGAGCAAGAAGACGTACAAGGAGAAGTTTGTACCGCCGGAGCTGAGTATGATCACGTACTTCATGACGAAACCATTCGTGGAGAACATCAACACCGTGTTCAGCTACGACTCGGACGATTCGCTGTCATCAGAGGAAGAAAGTGACGAAGAGGATGATGAAGATGATGATGAACTAAGACCCAAGTTTTTGTGAGTAGTCTTTGGCAGTCTCGGTTTTGAATATGGGGCTTCTCCGTTGCTGAGTGGTTGACGTTGCGTTGTAAACCTTCTCGCCTCTCACCGCGGCGAGGGTAGAAATCTCACTGGGAGCTTGACTTGTAGGTGAGGAAGTGTCGATTCTTACGGATGGTGAGAGGTGACTACTGGTTCTACCCAGGAAAAGTGGGTGGTCTGCCTCCACTACCCAAAAATATATATATATATAATCGGACATATATTGAAAATAACATAAAGCACCATACAAACAAAACGAATATGGGAAGGGTTTATACCAGTGGGACCATTAACTGTCCAGTGTCATGTATCAAGTATGCCATATCATCAGCCAGGATGAAATTCTCTTGAGTGTGATTATCAAAAAATATTCTAAACATTATTTGTTATTAAAGATTGGTAGATTGTGCTTTAATAAGAATACCAAGATAAAAACAAAGTGTGTACCTATACTAAACGCATGTTGGGAACCTCAAGTAAACGTTACGTACAGTTTTGATTATATTAAAGGTACATAAAGAAAGCCCAAATATTTGTATCTTTGTATTTCTGAGGCCAGTTCTCCTAGTTGCCTTTCAGAAGTTGGCATGTATTGTGTATGCCAATGTCCATCAGTTGTTCTGTCCATTCATTTAAGTTTAACCAACTGTGGTATTTAAAGGTGTTTGTTTTATAGAGGTCTTTCTTCCTCACTATTTAATATGCAGGATGAGGTCTTTTCTTCTGAATACATAGGTTATATTTCCTCATTTCTTTTTGTAATACATAAACAATACTTCCTCATTTTCTTGTGTAATGCATGGGAAATATTTATTCTTTACCATGTGTCGTATATGGGCAATATTTCCTCGACATTTTGTTTCGTAATACGTTGACAGTGTTTTCTCAAGATGACCTCATTTCTTATCAATGAATACAAAATTCCAAGATGAAAAATTGCTTTTACAAAACGCTAATTTATAATATTATCTAAGTTATATACTATCAAAGTCATTGACAACTATTCTATATTCTACCTTGAAAACTACCATAAATAACTTAAAGTTCTCCGGCCATGTTTCATGAACATTTTTATGTTTATTTAAATCGAAATCAATACACAAATATATATATATTTACAATTCACACATTGCAATATCTGTGAAAAGCGAGAATAAAATTTTATTTGATGACGTAGAAAACTTTGAACAGGTAAATTAATCCACAGGTAAATGTATTTATCAATTATCTAGCAACAGTTGTGCAGCTATAGCGGATTTAAATATATGTTTCTGTCCGGGACTATCAAGAAATGTTTATATGATGTCTAAAGAGTTAAATTTGTAAATACTACAAAAAGGGTGGCCATTCATCTTTAAAAATTATGACTATTATTGTTATTATGTACATTTTAGAAACCTCTCCAATGTTCACCAGCATACAGACCCCAACTCGTACGCCTGGAGCCTGATCCGGTACTCCATCGTGAAGTTGGTCCTGTATAATCTGTCTACATTTCTGCCTCAGATTGGCATTGAACTACAAGGTGAGTGTGTGAGATAAAACTTGTCTACATTTCTGCCTCAGATTGACATTGAACTACAAGGTCAGTGTGTGAGATAAAACTTGTCTACATTTCTGCCTCAGATTGGCATTGAACTACAAGGTCTGTGTGTGAGATAAAACTTGTCTACATTTCTGCCTTAGATTGGCATTGAACTACAAGGTCAGTGTGTGAGATAAAACTTGTCTACATTTCTGCCTTAGATTGGCATTGAACTACAAGGTCAGTGTGTGAGATAAAACTTGTCAACATTTCTGCCTTAGATTGGCATTGAACTACAAGGTCAGTGTGTGAGATAAAACTTGTCTACATTTCTGTCTTATATTGGCATTGAACTACAAGGTCAGTGTGTGAGATAAAACTTGTCTACATTTCTGCCTCAAATTGGCATTGAACTACAAGGTCAGTGTGTGAGATAAAACTTGTCTACATTTCTGACTCAGATTGGCATTGAACTACAAGGTCTGTGTGTGAGATAAAACTTGTCTACATTTCTGACTCAGATTGGCATTGAACTACAAGGTCAGTGTGTGAGATAAAACTTGCTAGTTATTTGTGTATATCCTTGTCAACATTGATGGATAGTTTAAAAGCCGTTTTCTATCTCTGTTACTTTTGTATCAAAGTTGATATCATAAATTATATAGTATATGTTGCCTGTATGGTGTGTTGGTTATTTACCTTTAAAAGGGGTATGTTAGTATGTAGATATCACTGTGGCCTTTATGTTTTAACTGTGACCAGACCTCTGACGTGACACAGGGGAACGATGATACCAACACTACCATACAGTGCACTGGTCTGGTCACAGCTATTAAAATTATTATGCCCCTGCCAAATTTGGTGGGCTATACTGTTTTGGGCCATTCCATCATTTTTCTCATATTTTCGTGATGCTTCACAAATTACTTTCATATTTTATAAGTTGGTTACTAAGGTCGTACAAAAACGTTCCTTCATATTTCTGATACATGCGACCACAAGGTCAAGGTCACACATTTAGAAGTTTTGTGTTTAGGTCTACTTTCAGTAAAATGTTGGTTATATTTTTGCTCATATTCTCAGAATGCTTTCAGAAATTACTTTCGTATTTTATTTGTTGATTACTAAGGTCATACAAAAGCATGTCATAATATTTCTGATCACCTGTGACCACAAGGTCAAGGTCCCACATTTGGAAGATGTGTGTTTAGCGGGGACATTGGTCAGATATCCAGCATTTCCAGTATTTGATTGTCAGTATTCTTTTTCCCCCACTCATTCTCTGGGAGCAACTCTTAAAACAACCGATCATTCGATAATTAACTGTAAAACACCAGTTCCATAATCATTTTTCATTCCAGAGCTGCCTGTGTGTTCCCCACTGCTCCATGCAGTACTGCGTATAATAGAACAGTGGGAGGAGGTGCTCCTGGCCAAACTTGAAATGTTCGCTGCTCCCCCTGACAACTTCATCTCCGGGCTGGAGTGCCAGGTTGTACCGGGCATGCCGAGTACCAAATATAAGGCACTCATGGATAAGAGCAACAGTCCTTTCATGTAAGTATATTATTATTAAGTTCTCACATTGTCGCCAGTGGATAATGAAGCATCAGACAGAATGTAATAAGTTTGGCTGTTTTAAAGAAAGGGAACTGGACCCTTTTTAGCTCCACTGATCAGAGATCAGCAGAGCTTATGCCGTGGTGCGGCGTCCGTCGTCCGTCCGTCTGTCCGTAAACTTTTATTTGTAGCGACAACTCCTCTGAAACTACTGGATGGATATTCATGAAACTTTACAGAAATGTTGCCCATAAAGTCTAGTTGATCCTAGCAAAAATTCATGTTGATGTGAAATCCAAGATGGCCGCCAAAGCTAAAAATAGAGTTTTAAAATACAAGTTTGTAGCGACTACTTCTTGAAAACTATAAGTGATATTGATATGGGACTTTTTCTAAAATGATCAGCATGACATGATGTTGATCCTTGTCAAAAATCGTTTTGATTCAACGTTAAACATGGCTGCCAGTGGCCATCTTTGTTTACATAGAGTTATATAGTAAAAGCTTGTAGCGACTACTCCTCTGAAACTACTTGGCGGATTGTCATGAAACTTTACAGGCTCTTGATGTCTAATTGATCCTAGAAAAATTTCAGGTTGGCCGGAAATTCAAGATGGCCGTCACAGCTAAAAATAGATTTTTAAAAAATAAGTTTGTAGTGACTACTTCTTGAAAACTATAAGTGATATTGATATGGGACTTTTTCTAAAATGATCAACATGTCATGATGTTGATCCTTGTGGAAAAGTATTTGATTCGACGTTAAACATGGCTGCCAGTGGCCATCTTTGGTTACATAGAGTTATATAGTAAAAACTTGTAGCGACTACTCCTCTGAAACTATTTGACGGATGTTCATGAAACTTCACAGGAATGTTGCTCTTGATGTCTTGTTGATCCTAGAAAAATTTCAGGTCGGCCGGAAATTCAAGATGGCCGCCACAGCTAAAAATAGATTTAAAATAAATAAGTTTGTAGCGACTACTTCTTCAAAACTATTAGAGATATTGATATTGGACTTTTTCTATAGTGATCAGTATGACATGATGTTGGTCCTTGTCGAAAATCGTTTTGATTTGAAGTTAAACATGGCTGCCAGCGGCCATCTCTGTTAACATAGAGTTATATAATGAAAACTTGTAGCGACTACTCCTCTGAAACTACTTTACGGATTTTCATGAAACTTCACAGGAATGTTGCCTTTAATGTCTAATTGATCCTAGCAAAATTTCAGGTCGGCCGGAAATTCAAGATGGCCACCACGGTTAAAAATAGATTTTCAAAAAACAAGTCTGTAGCGACTACTTCCTGAAATCAAAATCAATCAGTAGAGCTTCAAGGTCATTGACCTCTTGTTTCTTTTTCTTTTTTAAAAATCTGCTAATTTAAAAAACAAATGGTGATTTCAGAAAAATTCTGCTGATTTCAGATGGTATTTCAAGTAATTGTTTTGATTATTAAAACGTTTACCCAACATGGAAACACCTTTCAAAAGCAGATCAACATAGCACTAGAGCAAATACGCATGTAGATATGAAGGGTCATCTGCATTAAAACATCCGACATCATCAGTTGCATTTGAAGTCACCTGACCCAATATGACCTAAATATCCTGTAAAACTCTGCTTCAAGTTTGTTAGTATGATTAATTATCATTTTGATAGGTATTATATACAATCATTTGTATTTTTACGTAATTTCCAGGAACCTGTTATCTGATATTGCCAGATTTGAGGTATATCTGGTTTGTCAGATATATAATGGCATAATAGTTCTCATGCAAAAACCTTTGCAGAGAGAGGTTGAGGCAAAACAAAGAAATTTAGGTGTTTTTTTTCATCTTGTCGTCTTTGCCATTTTTTTCACAGGCTGTTACAGCCTAACAACGTTGAATAGATGGATGTTGTTGAATATTGAAAAATTGATAAGCCTGTGACAGGATGTTAAAGGGACACATGGCAATCTCTATTTTTTTAAAAACTCAAGGCGTCCCGCTTGTTTTTGCGCATTTGTTCAATCATTAATATTAATTATAAGAATAGTATTAAGCAATATTATTAATTTTTGATATTATTGCACCAATAATATAATAAGACGAAATAGTGAATACTTAAAAATGGATTTATTTAAATGTAACCAGGGTAAAGGTAAAAATGATACTGGATATATAAATCGAGACACCCTTTCAAACACTTTAAGATTGCCGTGTGTCCCTTTAAAATCAGTTAAAAGCCAGAAAGAAAAAAATGGTGGGACCACCATCTCATTTGCACACTTAAGTGTAACTCATTTAAGTCATCGATGTAACGCTGCGTATGTTTTGTGATCTGGAAATTGAGAATATTCTCTACAATATTTACAGTGACAGTCACGCTACGCTGCCCATCAAAAGACTTTGGTTCCACTTGGTGAGGCAGGATAAACTGAGGGATGTGTTTGTACGTTATGTCTTCCGTAAACAAAAAACAGACCAGATGGATAGAGAGGTACGTGACAAAAAATAACATTTATTTAAATGTAGAAGATTTTTTCTAAAACATTTTCTTTTTGTCTGTGTTTATACTTATATCTGTTTAAGCATGTATTGTGCTGATTTCTTAATTGAATTATTGTTTTATCGGCTTATCAAAACGCTCTATGTTATTTAGAGCGAGACCAGAGAGAGGGAAAGGATACATAGGAATAGTGGAACTCAGCCCTACTCTTACTATCAAATAGATTCCTTTGGTTGTTTTACATGCTCGGACCATAGACTCCGATACATGGGACTGCATGATATACGTACCCATCAGACAGGCAAGACAAACGGCATTTGACTAGCAGAAGGGCACACTGAAGAAATCCAGTGGCACTGGTGAGACTTGAGTCAAACCCATTGGCACTGGTGAGACTTGAGTCAAACCCATTGGCATTGGTGAGACGAGTCAAACCCATTGGCACTGGTGAGACTTGAGTCAAACCCATTGGAACTGGTGAGACTTGAGTCACTGGTCTCCAGATTTTATGTCGACTGTGCTCTCAACTAGTGTTGGACCACTGAGATGTCTGAGTAAGGCTGTCTGATATAAAAATGGCAGTCCTGTGTATCGGAGTTGATCCTCGGAGCACGTTAAAGTACCATAGGAATCTGTTTGTTAGTAAGAGTAGGGCTTGGTTCCCGGATTCCTATATATCATTCCCCTCAGTCTGGGGCAGCTCTAAATAACCTGTACTGTGTTGATACAATTCAGAATAAAACCAGTTCACTGATAGTTCTACTGTATAGTGTATGTTTGGTTTATGAATGTTTTCTGACATACTAAAATTAATTCTATACGCCATTTTGTACTGCAGGACTCATCACTAGATGGTGTAGACACTTTAAAAGTGCCGGAACCGTTTAAGATCATCCATAAAGAACAGGACATCATCACGGCGTTTGCCATCAATCAGGTGAGAATTCTTTCTAAGCAACCTTCGATGCAGACATCATGGTCATTTTAAACTGTATTTACATGTATAAAATTACATTACAAAGTTAATGATATCTACCACTTTTGAATTTCAAGATTCTGAACATTTGACATCTTTGATTAAACAATTTCATCAATGATATAATGAAAGATGCCTCAAACCAAGAATTCATGATCAATAATTTGAAGATCAGTTGCTGTTTAATAACTAATGTGAATTCATTGTTCCTGCTGAGAATTGTTTGTGGTTTAATTCTACTGTAAACTTTCTTGACAACATTTAATTTGTTAAAACACATCTCTGACCTGGCTAACACCTGCATAAATACATAGAGTGCTTTTGCTTTTCATAGAATATGTTCCTGGTGGAGAAACAAAAATGTTCTATTCCAAAATACTCAAATTCTGTATCAATTGTGAGCAGTTGAGCGTTTTAGGGGGGAAAAAAGTTTGTTATACCCTTGATTTGACAACCCAATTTGTAGGTAAGGTGGGTGGGGTTGGGGGTGGGGAGTGGGGTGAAAGTTTGTTATACCCTTGATTTGACAACTCAATTTGTAGGTATATTTACACTTACATATGCATACATTTTAGACAAACATTGGATTTAATCCTATAGTTTTCAGTTCTAACTACAGTTTAAAATGTTCAACATAACAAAAAAGTAGCATTAGTTCTTCTTCAGGCATTTCCCAATTCCACCAAAACATGTCTCGTGAAATGTTGTCAGTGCTCCCTGTGATTTCACGGTGTTCATTGTAGTGATATTGAAACTCAGAAGTGGTGATATATTTTAGAGTTTGTTTGGTTTAATAAAGCTTTGTGAGATTATAGAATGTGGTTGCATGAAATGATGCTTCCAACTAGCTAATTAACCTCACAAAATGTCTTATTGTCATATTCACCTAAGTCATGTATATAGGTAGCATTACAAAAGAATCATACACTGGAATATTTACACAGTTTTATACTTAGAGCTGTACACACACACATCAAACGCTATAAAAGTATCACAACCCACTTTGAATTTGCTATATTTACAAATTAATCCACTTCTCCATTCTGAAATAGATATCCAGTCTAAAAGTAGTTTTTGGTGAACATAATGCAATATATTCGGCTTTCACCCCAGAGTTTGGACCTAAATTCATACGCCTCTTGAACACCCATAAATGTGTCATATTTCACTGTCCGCATCATCTAATCGCAATTTAGACTATCTTGCACTATGTTTTCTTATCTGCAATAGAAAAAACAAATATCCATGAGCAATTATTAAAATATCTCAAACCGCAGAACACACCAATACATTTTGTGGTGTTAGAATCATTCCACCTTCAATCACATGCAAAGGAGCTAGCTAACTGTAGTGAGACCGAATAAGCACTAAAAAATAAAGTACTCGTATATCAACAGCTGTTTAGCAGAAGAAATATCCCACATATTATATGAACTGTATTGTAGACATATAAATATACATACATATATATATATATTTTACTCACTGTACAAATATTTTAGATCGACAATTTGTTCAAATCTGAGGTTTGTTACAACAAGGGGCTGAAATGATAAACATATGTATTCGGATAAAATGCTTCCAAAGACACTCATACTTTATAATGTAGATCAGACCAAACAATTATGTTGTATTCAGATAAAAGATAAAGTATCAATATTGTGTAATTTCATGCCACAAAAGTTTTCTTTATAAATTAGCATAGTATTGTAAATGCTGTTGTACTATTGGTTATATATGAAGAATTATAAAGACTTTTTTTGAAACTTTCTGCATGTCAAAAGTAATCAAATTCAATTAATCTAAAAGATGCATAGTTTGGTCTCTTACTCTCTCTGATACATAAAAGTATGTACATCAAACCTAGCAGGGTTCTTTCCAGTTTCTATCCAGGCCATTCAGCCATGCATTTTGCTTTGACATCAGAGTTACAGACTTGTAAAGTTGCATACATCTCTCAACTATGATAAAAGTGCACAGTAGTTGACGTCTCCTATGATATAAGTGCACAGTATTTGACGTCTGCTATGATATACCTGCACGGTATTTGGCGTCTGTTATGATACAAGTGCACAGTATTTGGCGTCTGTTATGATACAAGTGCACAGTATTTGACGTCTGCTATGATATAAGTGCACAGTATTTGGCGTCTGTTATGATACAAGTGCACAGTATTTGGTGTCCGTTATGATACAAGTGCCATCTGCTTTGATATAAGTGCACAGTATTTGACATCTGCTATGATGTAAGTGGACAGTATTTGACATCTGCTATGGTGTAAGTGCACAATAGTTGGCGTCTGCTATGATGTAAGTGCACAGTATTTGGCATCTGCTATGATGTAAGTGCACAGTATTTGGCATCTGTTATGATATAAGTGCACAGTATTTGGCGTCTGCTATGATGTAAGTGCACAGTATTTGCCATCTGCTTTGATATAAGTGCACAGTATTTGATATCTGCTATGGTGTAAGTGCACAGTATTTGGCATCTGTTATGGTGTAAGTGCACAGTATTTGGCATCTGTTATGGTGTAAGTGCACAGTATTTGGCATCTGTCTTGCCATACCGAAAAAAGTTGCAGAAACAAGTTGGATACTCTGAGATGCTTTACTTGAAAGGGACACACAGCAAATTTGAAGTATTTGTCAGGCTTTAAAATTAGTATCTCCATTTAGTTTTCAAGAGATTATTTCAATTTTAAATCTTCCTGCATAGATTTAAATACATAAAAGTTAATAAAATTTCGCGTTTCCATTTTGTCTTCATTACATTATTCACGCAATATAGTCAACAAATAGTAATATTTCAGAAAAATATGCTTTGAACTATACAAATAATTATTATTAATGATTTGTAATATTCAAGTTATGTAAAGAAAAAGAAAAACGGGTTGCCGCTTGTTTTTAAATAAATCAAGATTGCCATGTGTCCTATAAAGACAGAGCAGCAGCTTTAAAGGGACACACGGCAATCTTGAAGTTTATCAAAGCATTACAATTAGCTCTCAATTTATTTATCCAGTACAGTGCTTTGGGGGGTATAGAATCACTTGGGTTAAATGTCTACTTTTAAAATGGAAGGAAAATGTTTATTTAATTTCTGATTTAGATTTATCCATTTAGTTGTATGATAGCAACATTTCTAAAATTATTGTCCTGAAATTGTGATTTTTGAATAGGCATTTTTGCACCAATATTTACCGAATTTCATTTTATCCTTAAAAGTGCCGAACTTCAACAAGTTATCTTAATTGATGATTGCATTTTGGCTTTTGTCCCTAACATTTATTTAAACAGCAAATATTTATTTCTGAGTTTATTGTGAAATGTTTGAATTTTTGGTTTCAAAAGCACACTTCATTCAGGTAGTATAGAATCATTTTTTCTGAGAGGTGTCGAACGTAGTGATATATTTTGCAAGGTAAAATGTCCCAAATGATTTCACCGTTGAGTAATTTTATGCTTATATGATATATATTCAAGCCTGGAAAGTTTTAAAATAATCTAAAATATATAAGCTGAGAAAATTGAATTTAAATAGGAAATGATTCTTTACTACCAATGATTCTATATACCCCAAAGCACTGTATCATTTTGACTTTAAACTTTCTTGCTTAAATAACATTTTGAGATTTTAGTTTTTCATCTTATTCTACCGTAGGTTGAAATATATTGTTGGTGCAGTGTAAGCACCAGTTGGTAATATGCAAAAACAATTAGCTTTATATTATTCTTAGAACTTACGTCAAGATTGCCGTGTCTCCCTTTAATAATGAAACAATAGCTTCCCAACCACCTGGAGAGAACCCTGATATAGGTTGCTGCTTCACTGCATTCATGTATTTGCACATAGTATAAGGAGTTATACCTGTAAATGTAATTTCTGGAATTTAAACTAAAGCCGGGGCTCGACATTAAGGACTCTCTGCCTGCTCGGGGCAGGTAAAACTTGGCTCAGGGCACGTTAAGTCTCAAAGGCTCAATCCCGTCGGGCAACTTCAAAACTGAGGGAAAAGGACTATAGAATATGTCAAAATATAAAAGAAACCCATCGATCTTTGCAGGTTTCCGATATTATTGTTTTTACATTGTAAATATAAGACCAGCTTTTAGAATTCTCAGAAAAGTGTTGTAAGAGTTATATCAGTAAGTGGTCTAATACTCTTGAAGACTCAAACAGTATATCCGTATAAAATACAAACTTCGGGTCTAAATAATTGGGCAACCAGCAAACTGGCGTGGGCAAATAAAGTTCAGAGTTAACTTGTCCCATGGGCAAGCTGTCCATTAAGTTAACGTTGAGCCCTGAAAGCACTCCAAAATGAGATCCAAATTTATTTTCGAAACAGACACATGAATATTGAAATCTTCTTAATCAATTGTTTCACAAGTTTCTGTCTGTCCTGATCATGCTCTTGTCTTTAGTCGTAAAAATTAAAATCTAACTAATACCTTTTCATATGATAATCATTTAAAATCATTTAAAATTTCATTCTGCTTTTGAAATTAAATGTTAACAGTTACCCATGTTAAGTTGTTTTTAAAGCTCATCACATTACATATTTATTATTTGAAAATTACTCCAGCAGCATGTAAAATAGCATGGGCATATGTTACTTTCAAGTACATTTTCCAGGGCCTTTTAACCTTTTTTAAGTGGGGCCAAATTGCCAAGTTACGAAAAACAGTTAAACAGTTTATATCCAGAAATGCTGTGAATGGGTTTCCATTTGGGTACAAACAGGGTAGGTTTATCGTCCCGTTGAGGAACACGTAAGTTCCATTGTCTGAGTTGCACGTGCCGAACATTATAACAGTACAGTTGTTTGCACCTACATCATGCGACTGGGAATACTCACAAAATGCATATTCTGGAGTAGGTTTATTGTTAGCTTTCACTATCAAAGTTACACAGTCATTTAGTCTTAAATGTAGCTATTTTTATTAACTATCACTCAGACATTTTGTATTAATAAAGCTTTTTTTCTTATCTGCAAATTATTTTGGGTATGTTGTTCTGTGGGCATCATTCTGATCAATTTCTCTAATTGAAAGTTGTAGTTATTCATTATATTAAATTGCTCATTTAACTTTGTCATGTTTCTGGTTTTGGATGGATTGCCCTTTGTCTGCTTACAGTGTTCAAACAAACACATATTGAAGTATCTAGGCTCCGTATACTTGCCAGATTTTTTGCTGGGAGAAAAATCTCAAAAATATCCTCCCTCAAAAATATTAATTTGCTCATCTTGCTTGAATAAGAATAAGAATATAAAGTGATGTGGTAACATGTCCAAAATACATGGTTTTGAAGTTCTGTTTATGATTTTACTTAGATTTTGTGATTTTTTTCTAAGGTAAATAATTCTAAAGTTAACCTATAAACATGTCTGATGATAAAATCTCCCTATTTCTAGGCCAAATCCTCCTATTTCTAGACCATATCTCTTTTTCTAGGTCAAATCTCCATATTTCTAGGCCAAATCTCTGTATTTCTAGGCCAAATCTTCCTTTTCCTAGGCCAGATATCCCTTTTCCTAGGCCACATCTCCTTATTTCTAGGCCAAATCTTCCTTTTTCTAGGCTAGATCTCCCTATTTCTAGGCCATATCTCCCTTTTTCTAGGCTAGATATCCCTATTTCTAGGCCAAATCTCCCTTTTTCTAGGCTAGATCTCCCTATTCCTAGGCCATATCTCCCTATTTCTAGGCCATATCTCCCTATTTCTAGGCAATATCTCCCTACTGCGGAGACCAATCTCCCACTTGGCCTGTCAGAAAGTATTTCTAGATTATGTGATTCTTGCGTATCAACATATTCCAACTAATGAGTTTATTTCATTTTGTCAGTGTATTTATATGGTATGTCACAAACAGTTCAGATTTATCTTTTAAAAAGAAATGGCGTGGATTATTGTACATTGGTACATAAAGTGTTTTTTGCATGATATTCTTTCTTAAATTTAAAACAAAATGTATGTATTTTATATTTTCACTTAATATGATATTCAAGTTTTATTGTGATTTGGCAGATGCCAAGAATGGATTTCTTAAAGGAAATGTAGGCATATACCCAAACAATCTTTATTATTTAGAGTTCTGAAAAACTTGGAAAAGAAATAATTATCAACATCGTTGGACAAATAAATAAATATCAACCATTAGAAGGTTCTTCTACAGGTTGTTCTAAAATGGATGTGGATGCTACCGTTTTGCTAACTATGACATTGGGGGTCTAAATTACCGTATTAATATGGAATATTTATAAATAAGTTTATTTACTGATTTTTGAGAAAGAAAATCCCAGCAACTGTATGAAAAATAAGTACCCTATAATGCATTATAAGATCAGCAGAATATTTTGCATCAGTTTGCAGTGATTTTTTTGCTTTATATGATTTATATGGTAATTTTCATTATATATGCCATATATGGTAATTCAGAACTATGAAGTCATAGTTCTCAGTCTTCTTCATTTATCGTCCGATTTTGATGATTCTTTCACGTAGTCCAAGTTTTTCAGAACTCTCAATAATAAAGATTGTTCAGCTATATCTCTACATCTCCTTTAACAATACTGACTTATGGAAATTCTTGTACCCATCTGTTTATCTTAGCACTAAAACATTGTTATTTTATTTGCAAAATGAAGGTGATAGTTTTTAATGAGGTGAGTTTGGTGTATAACCATGGTAACCATGTGCCACGCAATATGAAAATATGCTTTCAAGTTTGGGACAAATATAGACCCGAGGTTGTTTCAGTAGCATCTTTTGATAAACATGACTGTAATTTGTTTTACAGGCTTGAATGAATATTTTCATAAAGTGCGGTCATATGTTTTACTGTTTTTTCTGGTGTATGGCTTTTTGAATGAATTATTTGCTTACTTAGGCACCTTTGCATCTTCTCCTTAATATTTGGCACAGTTCTGCAGTGAAAAAGGATCTTATGGCGGATATGTTAAATATATATAATTATGTATTTAATGAGAAGTGTGATCCCGTTTATACGTAGTATAGCAGAATATATCACTTAGATTACTCCCCTTTCCAACGGAGATCTGTGGAATCTGTCAATCTCTCTCCATGAGAAAATACTTAATTCAAATCCATGCCACTGTTTAATATAGAACAGGTTTTGTCTTGTTCACTAGAGTGACAGTATGGCAAGAACAAAAAATACTCTCCTGTCGTTCATTCTGCCCAGGTTGGAATCAAGTTTACCTGACAACATCAAGTCAAGTTTCACGCATTGGGCGTGAGGCACACATTTTTGAAAATTTGACCAAAATGTTTTTGTCTGCACATTTTTAGATAAAATTTATTACGTTTTACATCAAAAATCAGTAGAATTTAGTATAGTTTAACCAGGATTTCCGTATCACTTCCGTGTGTTGTGACTTAGATTAATTCAATTACAACGTATGATCATATGAACAGTATTACAAGTATATGTCTAAGCTAAACAACATAAAATTCAAACATAGCCTGTCTGACTTTAGCGGACTTCACCCCACTGGCCCCATCTCACGCTTGACTTCCACTGGGCCTTGACAGCTATGCAACACGACAACTTATAGCCCCTTTCCTACACAATGTGCAGCCCATTTCATGTTATTAGTGGTCTATTGGAGTCCATAGTCATTGATTGACTAGATTTTCAATTTAACCTTTTTTTTTTAAAAAATGAAAAATTGGTTCCGGAGCATAACTAACTCCAAAACCATTGAAAGTATCTCCATGAAACTTGGTACGTATATCAGCCTAGTGGTTTTGTGGTACCTATGGATATATTTGATATATACAACTAAATAATATCAATGTCTGTATAGTTTTCTTGAAAAGTTATATATTAGTAAATTTGTTATAATACTTGCTTTGGAAGCAGAACTTAAAAACTGTCCAAGGAATCCTTATGGAACTAGGTAAATCTTTCAATGCATTACATTTGATCAAATCCCCACAGTTCACATCCGTAAACAAATGCTTGACAGGTCTGAATCAGGGGGATCCCATGTGATATTGGTAATTAGGTCTTTTTGTGTATTGATTTCTAGTTAATGTTTTGAGGTGGGTAACAAATAGAAATGTCTCAAATATGTTTCAAGAAATATTTCAAAGCGGGTCAGTGTCAGTCAGACCTGATTGTGTGGACTTGAAAGTACATTTTGTCATGACAAAGGTCTTCAAGACGTCATTGTATTGTTCACCTATCATTTATTTATGATTCATTTGCCATTTGAGTAAAGCATACCTATGATTGGTCAGAAGTTTGCCATGCTGTAAAATTAAATTGTATGTAAGTAATAAAGAGGAGCCTAATCTAGAGAACCAGTTAACGGATGACTTCATTAAGAATAACTAAAGAAAAGGTTTTGTTTTTAAAAACATCATAAAATTGATGAATATATAGCAGTTAATTTTTGGTTTGGACTAAATAATGGATCTGTTTTCATCCACAAGTGATACAACTTTAATTTGTTCATGGGTGAATATATATAGTTTTCTCCCGCTGAGATGGCAACAAAAAACACAAGCAAAGTTATCTTCTTTTGTCATACACATAGGTAATGAAAATATAAGTTTATTCGTCTTACTGCATTGGAAATATATAAACAATAAGATATAAGGTTTTAGTCCTTTCATATTGTCCATGACTTCAGTGGTATCATGGTCACGCAATAAATAAATAAGACTAGATTCTGAAATTATTTTTTATTGCTTTTTGGCCTACAGAGGAGGATGCAATAATAATGTATTTTTGTCCGTGTATCCGAAATATTTTAGCAAAAACTAAACATTGCATATAACATTTTTGTATTGCCCACAATAGTGGGTAGCGAGACTTAGCAGTCATTTTCTGATGGCAACGGCCACATTTTAAATGAACTATATCTCAACAACTGCTGCTCGAATTTTTCTGAAACTTTGTCAGATGCTTTGTTGTGTCAAGGGACATCACGTAATGCCAAAATTACCAAGGTCAAGGTCATATTTTGTGTTATTTTCCCAAAACTTAACCTTGTTTAGGTAACAACCTTGGTTAGGTAAGTTAACCTCAGTTAACTGTATGTGATTGCCTATTTTGTTTGTTTGATACTTGGTCATATGTATGTTGGCATTGATGGAAATCGCCGAACGACAAAAAATACCAAGGTCAGGGTCATACTTTGCGTTTTTTGTTGGACATCATTTAAGCACAAATTTAATAAAATATTTGATATATGCCGTTTGCCGCGGTGAGGTCACCCTCAGATCGAGGTCTTGTTTATTATATACCCATATATAGTTGCTTTGGTAGATGCCATATTATTTTGAATATTGTCCATTCTTATATTTTAGGTCTTTCTTAACCAGTTTTACACCAATATTTGTATATGCCAGTTTAAAAAACTGGATGTATTATGGTATGGGTAGTCCATTCATTGGTGGGTAAACAATGCGGTTTCCAGATGAAAACTTCGAAACCATAACACCCACACTGAAACTTCATAGGTACATTGCCCTAGGTAAGAGGAGGAACCCTATTGTTCTAGGGGTTAGTAGATAAAAGGTCAAGGTCACCATGTCCTGATATGGACATATGCATTTCACATGATAACTCCGGAAATATAATACCAACACTTATTAAACTTTCATTGCATTGCCCTCGGTGAGAGGAGCTTGCCTATTGCTTTTGGGTTCAGTAGGTCATCAAGGTCACATTGACCTGGCAATGACTGAATCCTGAGAAAACATTTTTCCCACTGTTACTTTTAACTATAAGACCTACAATCTTGAAACTTTGCAGAAATATGATCAGTGTTAAAACAGTGACCCCTATTGATTTTATGGTTAGTTGGTCAAATGTCAAGGTCACTGTAACCTGACAATGTAACCCGTAACGAGAAACTTTATACACATAGTGCTCTTGGTTAAACACAACCCCTATCTTTTTTTTTGTTAGAAGGTAAAAGGCCAAGTTCATATTGACCTGACACCTAGGAAATGCTTTTAACATAAAAATGGGCATATTTCATTTGCCGGCGCTCTTGTTCATAATAAAAATCTAATTGTGATTTAAAATGTTGTTCACTTCATACTGTGGTCTACAGACAGTTGTTCATTTACTTCAGTCTGTGGTCTGCTTCTGTCTGTGGTCTACACTGGTGTTCACTACAGTGGTCTACAGACAGTTGTTCATTTACTTCAGTCTGTGGTCTGCTTCTGTCTGTGGTCTACACTGGTGTTCACTACAGTGGTCTACACTGGTGTTCACTACAGTGGTCTACAGACAATGGTCTACTTCAGTCTATTTATTATACCCCCGCTTTCACAAAGTGAAGTGGGGGCTTTATAGGAATCACGTTGTTCGTAACCGTCACGTCGCGTCCCATCAACATATTTTTGTCCCATCACGTAACACATTTTTAATACTTGCATATCTCAAACGGTTTTGAAGGGATTGTTCCCAAACATCATATAATCATAACAACTGATGAAATTATGTCCCTCTACATCACCCATCATTGATTGATAATTTATTACAGAATTATGGCCCTTTGTTTGACTTAGAATTGTCCACTTTAATATTGTATAATGACATGTTAACATATTTTTTCTCAAACATTTTCAAGTTTATTGTTCCCAAACTTAATATACACATAACGACTGATGACCTTATGTCCCTGTACATCACCCTTATTGATTGCCTAGGGGCTGGCGTGGCGCAGTCGGTAGAGCGGCGGATTTGTAACCGGAGGCCCCGGGTTCAATCCTCCGTGGTGCCACTGACTTCCGTCGGTGTGTTCTTGGGCAAGACACGTTCCCTTAGCCTAGTCCGTCGGATGGGGACGTAAACCGGGCGGTCCCGTGTATCCGTCTATCCACCGAGCACGTTAAAGAACCATAGGAATCTATTCGATAATAAGAGTAGGGCAGGTTCCCGGATTCCTATGTATCCTCCCCCTCTCTCTGGGGCGGCTCTAAATAACCTATACTGTGTTGATGAGCCGTTAAACAACATTCAGTTGATGCCTAATTTATTACAGAATTATGACCCTTTGTTTGATTTAGAATTTTCCACTCTAATATTATATAATGACCTGTTAACACGTTTTTTCTCAAACAATTTCGAATTGATTGTTCCCAAACTTCATGTACACATAACAACTGATTACCTTATGTCCTTCTACATCACAAATTGTTGATGCCTAATTTATTACAGAATCACGTCCCTTTATTTGACACTGAGTTTCGTCGGTGTGTTCTTGGGCAAGACACTTCCCCTTAGCCTCGTTCGTCGGATGGGGACGTAAACCGGGCAGTTCCATGTATCGGTCTATCCTCCGAGCACGTTAAAGAACCATAGGAATCTATTCGATAATAAGAGTAGGGCACGGTTCCCGGATTCGTATGTATCCTTCCCCTCTCTATGGGGCGGCTCTAAATAACCTATACTGTGTTGATGAGCCGTTAAACAACATTCAATTGACTTATGAGTTTTTCACTCCATATTGAACTTCATGGGGCTTTCACTTTAACACTTGTCATGGATTGTTATTACACCTAACATACAGTTCACACGTAATGATATGATGTGTCTCTGCATTAATAGTTTTTCGATTCTGCATTGAATTTTTTTACAGAATTACAGACCTTTGTTTTAATTAGAATTTCTTTCACATTAAGAAATTTACAGATATTTTAAACACTTATTATTCTTAATTTTGCCCATCATTGGCTAGAGCAAAAAAGTGGGGGTATTCATCACCTTCAGTGATATTCCTTATTATTTGTTGTTAGTGTTTTGCGCTTATATAATAGTTGCTGAATCAGTCAAAGCATGCATATATATATACAGGACTCCATACGCCGTGTTATGACAGGGCCTTTTTACCCTTCTTTGCATCGGCCTGTATAAGGCCCCTTCCCCAGCCAAATATCTTTTAAAGTCATGCACTGTTCCCCATTTTTTAAACTTACCTCTGAAAATTTCATTACCTATTCATGGATTTCCCCACTATTTAGGCCAAAAGGCCCTTCCCCAAAACTGGTAAAAAGGCCCTGTATGAGTAGTGTGTGATGCTTTTTCAAGTTTTATCAAACCTGGGGATATAAACGCTACACTATCATGTACTGAAGCTGTGTTGTATGGTTGACATAATTACTTTCCAAGCCATCTTCTACATAGGAAAATAAAATTCCATGAATTCATAAATTTTGATCAAAATTGGTACATTGAAGCTAAAATTGGTACATTGAAGCTGATCTGCTTAAAACTGCATTACATTGTATATAAGTATTATGCAGACATGGAATCCAGGCTTAAGCTGTAATGTAACTAGCTTCTTATTTTAGTATAAATTGCATATACTGTACAAGTAGTAACTAACACTTTTAGACAAAAAGGTATGTGAAATGAATTCAGAATGTTGTAATAAACGAAAACAGACCAGTTTGAAAGCCTTCTGTTCAAGTGAGGATTGATATAATATATCTGCCAATTATTCTATAGAAAGGACAGGTGGGTCTGTATTCTATAGGAAGGACAGACCAGTATGTATGCTATAGGAAGGACGGACCAGTATGTATGCTATATAAAGAACGGACCAGTCTGTATGTTAAAGGAAGGACAGATCAGTGTGAATGTTACAGAAAGGACAGATCATCTGTATGTCATAGAAAGAACAGACAAGTGTGTCTGTTATAGGAAGGACAGACCAGTATGTAATAGGAAGAACAGACCGGTCTATATGTTATAGGAAGGACTTACCAGTCTGTATGTTATAGGAAGGACAGACCAGTATGTATGTTATAGGAACTACAGACCACTGCAGGGGTGTCATTAACTTTATAAGTAAGCGGCACACAGAGCAGAGTAGCCAGGTATTTTTATCGATACTTGTTTAGATTACTAGTAAAAGTATTCAAAGTAGCTGGGTAGACCAGTCAAAGTAGCAGGGGGAAATCCCTGCCTCCCGCCTCTTAATGACACCCCTGGGTCACCAGTATGTATGTTATAAAAAGAACAGACCAGTCAGTATGCTATAGGAAGGACTCACCAGTCTTTATGTTATAGGAAGGACAGACCAGTATATATGTTATAGGAAGGACAGACCAGTATGTATGTTATAGGTAGAACAGACCAGTATTATGTTATAGGAAGGACAGACCAGTATGTATGTTATAGGTAAAACAGACCAATATTATGTTATAGGAAGGACAGACCGGTCTGTGTTTTATAGGAAGGACAGACCAGTCTATATGAGCGTTGATCACCCGGCCTGCTTCTGATTTCTTTGCCACAATATGATCTTCAGAACCAAGGCCTGGAGAAAAACGGAGTTAGAAATCACCTCTCATGTTAGGGGCGATTATTGCGAGATTTTGAGGGATTGTATGAGACTTTCATAAAACATATTTTCAAGTTAATTAAATGCTAATTTTTTACTTTTAACCCTTAACCCGCTAAGCTTGACTATAATAGCCTTTGCATCCATTGTAAACCCAGATCAGCCTAACACATAGTCTGATCAGGGTTTACAATGTCTGGCTGCTGTATCAGTCATTTCCCCCCAAAACACCCCTTTGTCACATAAATGGAATGGTCTTAATTCAAAGAAAGAACAGTCCATTATATATATGTAGCGGGTTAAGGGTTAACTTGTGAAAAGCAGCAAATGATGTCAAAAAGTTTTAACTAGTGCATCTACAACTGACGTTGTCATGATTATTTACAACATGACGCCATGCAAAATTGCTACAGGAATGACAGATCAGTATATATGCTTTCGGAAGGACAGATTAGTCTGTATGCTATAGTTTAAACATATTTTATTACATATTTCTATAGGAATTAGGACAGACCAGTCTGTATGCTATAGGGAGGAAATACCAGTCTGTATGTTCATATTTAGTTGCCTAAAGAATGAGGACAGTTGTGTTGTTGAATAACATGTTAAAATGCAGGAACCGTAACAGTGTTTACAGGGACATGTACTAACACGCTTTTCATTTGTACCTGCTTACTAACTGGACCATCACCTTTTCATTTTTTGTTTTTGTTTGTTCCTTCTTTTTTACACCTTATACATTTATATAAATTCAAAACTAATAAAGTTCATTTTCGTATTTAACAGTCATTTAACTGCCATATTTTGTAAATTTTATTACTGTAACAACATTTTGCTTCATCTGTGTCTATAAATGTTTTTACTTGACTGAAATTATGTAAATGTCTTCATTTTGACTTGAATGTGATTAGATTTAATTTATTTGGATGGAAATTGATGGAATATCAACCATTGAAACTTCTTTCGTTTCAAAAGTTGTACAATGAAAGAAACTGTTTTCATTGGAAATAATGAATTTCAATGTGAGCAGGGAAAATGGATTTCTATAATGTATATTGTATCCATCACTTTCTACATGTACTTGCCCTTTCCATACAGGCCAATGCGAGCTGCCTGACGCTGGCCACGCAGAAGGAGCTGATAGAACTTGACATACATCATCTCCTCAACCCTCCCAAATGGCTGGAAGATGAAAATGAAATGGACATCGAGTCATTCAACAAGTAGGACTTTTTCTTATATTTCAGCTTGAGATTTTATTGTAAAAGTGTCAGAATGCCATGCGTCTTTTAACTGTCTAACATATTGATTCAAGAGAAAATGCTGTCATTCGAGTTACATGGTGTGAGTTGTTTTTTAACAATGATAGAGCTATCAACTTCCAGCTCATATGTAGCGTGTCTGTATGACTGAATTACTGTTGAAATGCCTACATTTCATCATAACCTATATAATAACACATGATTACAAAACACTTCAGGTTGTAATTATATAACTTTTTTTTTTATGCTGTTGAAGGAAGGGGGCATATAGTAATCGCATAGTCCGTTTGTCCATCTGTCCAAAACAGTCATGTCTCCGCCATACATTACGTGGTCCGAGTATTAACTTCCATACCCCATCCAACCCCTTCTCCAAGAAGCGAAAATGGGGTTGGCTGGGGTATGAAATAAAACATTAATTTCGGCTTAAAACATATTTTTGCATATTGTAAAATTAAAACAGTAAAGGTAATTTTAAACATGTTATCACTTGTTTTCAGTAAATATATTGTTAAACGTGTATTATTGTCGAAAGGTCCTGCTAATATAAGCTTTCCTATCGCTTAATGGAATTAAAGAGGGACCATGTAATGACTGAAAGTATTGAAGGGATTTCATTTAAACTTTGCACAAGTGTTCACCACAATGAGAAGGTCTACGCGTGTATAAATCCGGTCATTACCTTGAAGATCAGGGTCACGCTTGGGGGTCAAAAGTCAATTGATTAAACCGTTTCGGGGGATTTGTCACTTTCTGTGACATTTCTTGTTGTATTTAAAAATTAACGTTGACACATTTGTTCTGATTGTTATAGCCCCGGCAACCCAATAGAGAATATGGACTTCCTTGTGGTGCAGACGCCAACAGACATGCCCCACAATCATAGTGGCTCCAACACTCCAATGACCAACCAGTCGTCTACAGCCTCCACCCCAACTGTAAACCTTGCCCCGGGACAGATGGCCCTGGCGCAGTCTGGTCGTGGAACAAACGTGGTGAGTGGTTAATTTCATTTTCAATTTTATAATCTCTCATCTATTTTTTTGATATCTCAAACGTGTTTATTTCGTAACATACAATAATTGTACAAATGAACTATTTGAACAAGTATTATAAAAAAAATTACTACAATAATAAATGTTTCACTTACTAGACTATTGCCCAGAATATTACCATTACTTAGGTCCGTAAAACCACGTACCAACCACATCAGAAATCCATATAATATTACATGTGACTCTAGTTGTCAAGAATAACGGTAACCTTCAGGTCTCTCATTATAATAAATTGATAACAGTAACCATTTACATACATAAATTTCGCTTAAAATATTACAGAAAGTAGACCTCACTTTCTAACGGACGTTGAAAAAAATTCTGAATTGCTTTTATCGCTGCTGATTGCAATTGGACCAATCAGAGAAAAAGAATGTTGTTGTTTATATAATGCATATCTATAAATACTATTAGGATGAGTGCCCGTACGTGACAGAGCCGGTAGGTGTTAATTCCGCGTATATTTTCTTGATCTTGCACGTCTGTCATAACGGGCTTCTAATACTGCCTGGTTCATTACAGGGACATAACATTGCTATTTAATGCTATGATTCAAGAACTTGATTCTCTTTCTGCGATCTTTAATCTGATAAAAATGCAATTATATATGTATAAATGTTAAACACTGCCTGTTCATCACTATGATGTAAGATTGCTTCTGGTGCTATGTGTGCTTCAAGGAAAGCGAAGTGAAATACTTTACTTCAGAAAAAATGCACTTACACATGTATATATATTTATCACATAAATTATTTGCTAGCCATGTCAAACAACTAGTACAGACCCAGTTGCGTTCAAGTACCCCAAAAATGCATTCCGTTTGCTTTTCGTTTGCGTTCCGTTTGCGCTCCGATTGCATTCCGTTTGCATTTCATTTTTATGAATGAATTTTTTAAAATGCAAATCATTTGCGTTTTTGAATACCTTCAGCGTTTATAAACGAAACTAACATTCATTTAAATGCACGGAACGAACGCAACATAATGTGTGCGTTTAAATGCAGAAACGGAGAAAATGCATTTGCGTTCGTTCGTTCAGCGTTTACCAATCGCAACATTTCTGACGATTGAACTACGCATGATATCCAGTCATGCGATTCTTACCACGAGTCGGCGACTAATGTTTGTGATCATATTGAAGAATGTGTTCTTTGGTGGTGCACATTGATGATTATTCTGTTTTCTTCCGGGTTTATGTTATTTTCATCAAAAATGTAATACTTCAATTATGTACTCAAAAGGATAATATTGAAAGTTATCCGAAATAGCGAAATGCATTTGTGTTCGTTTCGTCCGTTTCGTAGCGTTCGTTTCGTTCGTTCCGTTCGTTTACAGCGTTTAACGTTTTAAAAAATGTATTCATCGTTCGTTTTTTAAAACGATGAACGCTGAAAACGAACGAAACGAACGCAACGAACGAAATGCATTTTTAAAATAAAGATCGTGCAACGTTCATTCTGCGTTCGTTCTGCGTTCATTCTGCGATCATTTTCCGTTAGTTCAGCATTCGTTCTGCATTTATTTGGGGTACTTGAACACAACTGGGTCTGTATTTCATATTCTGTTGTATGTACACATTTGTAATATAATAATTATGGAACGATTTTGATTGGCTCGGCATCATATAATTTAAATTTGTAACACTAAGCAAATTTTGTTAACAAACTATTTTATGAATGATAAATTTATCTGGATCTTAGTCATAAACTTTTTATTAACCAAAAACTCGTAATAAATAATTAATATTATACAAATCAGTTTTTAGCTCTACTGATCAAAGATCAGCAGAGTTTATGCTGTGGTGAGGTGTCCTTCGTCTGTTCATCCGTGCATCTGTCCATCCGTAAACGTTTTTTTGTATCGACTACTCCTTTGAAACTACTGGATGGATTTTCATGAAACTTTACAGGAATGTTGTCCATGATGTCTAATTGATCCTAACATAATTTTAGGTCGGCTGGAAATTCAAGATGGCCGCCACCGCTAAAATTAGACTACTCCTCTGAAACTACTTGAAGGATTTTCTTGAAACTTAATAGAAATGTTGCTCTTGATGTCTAGTTGATCCTAGCAAACTTTCAGGTCGGCCAGAAATTCAAGATGGCTGCCACAGCTAAAAATAGATTTTTAAAAAACAAATTTGTAGCTAATACTTCTTCAAAACTATAAGTCATATTGATATGGGACTTTCTCTAAAATGATGGGCATGACATGAATGTTGGTCCTGGTTGAAAATCATTTTGTTTTGACATTAAATATGGCTGCCAGCAGCCATCTTTGTTTACATAGAGTTATATAGTAAAAACTTGTAGCGACTACTTCTCTGAAACTACTTGAAGGATTTTCATGAAACTTAACTGAAATGTTGCACTTGATGTTTAGTTGATCCTAGCAAAATTTCAGGTTGGCCAGAAATTCAAGATGGCCGCCATGGCTAAAAATCTACTTCTTGAAAACTATAAGTGATATTGATATGGAACTTTTTCTAAAATGATCAGCAAATTATTTTTATTCGACATTAAACATGGCTGCCAGTGACCATCTTTGTTTACATAAAGTTATATAGTAAAAACTTGTAGCGACTACTCCTCTGAAACTACTTGACAGAATTTCATGAAACTTCACAGGAATGCTAATCTAGCTGTCAAAACCTATCAGTAGAGCTTCAAGGTCATTGACCTCTTGTTTATGAAGGGATAAAACACAAACTCTCAACAGTATAAGTGACATGATGTTAAGGTGTCACATGGCATTTTGGCGCTAAAGGAATAAAGTTTGTCTGACGTCGTGGCAGTTTTATGTCAATTATCTTTGACACATCTGACTTAATGTCATGTGAAAAAAGGATCTAAAACTCGTCCCCATTCCAAGGATTATGATACTATTCATAACTTTCACATCTGGTAAACTTCTGGTAGGTTGAGATATTCAGTAGGTGAAAATAAAGTGGTTTACTCGGACTTTATCCTCAAATTCTATATGAAAAATGAAAACATTAGACCATGATTTAAATTAAATGTATCCATATTGCTGTTTTAAAATCGACAACACCAAAAGAAGATACATAGATGTACACAAAAAATAAAGCTTTTAATATAATTACCACTATAAACTAGTTTTATAAAGGGCTAAAGTCAGTTGAGCACCAATGATAAACACCGAGTTTACCCCCTACCAGAATGTGGAGGTGTTTTATTTTATTGATTACTGATTGGTCAATTTATTTTGATGATGTCATGTGAAAGTTATGAAGTTATGAATCATTTTCAGTTTTAATTTGCAAAAAGGCAGGTTAAAATAAAAAAAAAATCATATTGTTTCATAAATTCATAGTCTGGTTAAAATTAAAAACAATTTATAACTTGTTATTTATATGTTTTTTCAATGTTGCAGTAGTTGGTTATAACAACAATAATATATTTCTTCATTACATGGACAGAATGCATGGGAATGGTTTCTTAAGCTCTCATATTTCTTATTTGTATAATGTATATACCGTTATATGCTTTCTAATGAACTGTTATCTACAGAGCTCTTCTCTAGCTCCAGAGAAACTGTTTGCCTAGGTTTGAATACACAATAATTGGAATATTTCAATGAAATGACAGAAACATAGAATTTTTAATGACATTTTAATAAACAAAAAAACACTAAACTTCCCTGAAAACCATGAAGTTATCACCTATGTAGGGCAAATTAAATGCAAGACTGCTGTAAAACATGTGATTTTTAGCTTGTCTGTTTTAAAAAAGAGCTATTTCATGAGCTGAGTGGTGTCTGCGTGTCTGCAGCGCATGGTTAATTTTTTTGTAACAGAAATATTTCAAGTTACCGGTAAGCTTTCTGTTTTACGGTCAGCGTGCATTGAAGCATGACATTGCATTTTTATAGTCAAAAGATCTTTTGTTCAGTTCTTTGTTGTGTCCAGGTTTGAGTTAAGCATAGAAGCTTGAAATCAAAAGGTTTTTCAAGCTTTTATACACCTCTTTAGGAACCTTGACAGTTTTTATTCAAGATTTTTGGACATTTACCAACACTGCCTAGGACATTGTATATAGCACATTACGTGGTTCGAGTCTTAACTTTCATACCCCATCCAACCCCTTCTCCAAAAAGCGAAAATGGGGTTGGCTGGGGTATGAACTGAAACCTTAACTTCGACTTAAAAAGTTTGCATATTGTAAAATTAAAACATTTAATAGGTAATTTTAAACAGGTTATCGCATTTTGTCAATAAAACATGTTTTTAACATGTTTTATTGTCGAAATATCCATTTTAAAATCCTGCTAATATAAGCTTTCCCACCGCTAAATGGAATTAAAGTGGGACCACCTAATGAATAACCACTCCAACACACGTGTTGTCAAAAAATATTATTTTTAGATAAATTTAGAAACACTTTGTTTATAAAGCATAATTTTTGTTTTCTTCCAGTTTCATTTAAAATATGCCAATTATATTACCAATTTTAACCAATGAAAATTCATTCTCAGGAGCTGAAGCCTTTGTACCTAACTGTTCTACTTAATTGTATTCATGTATTTTTCTCTGCTGCTTGGAATGTGATAATCACTAACTAGGGCAAAGGTTTTCATATTCATGGCGTCTCGAACCCGGTCCATTTATATCTGATAGCGGATCGAAGTAGGCGTTTAGTAAAGACGGTAAATCTTTACGTGTCTGTGTTGTAGTATATATAACCAATAAAGAACTCAAGTAAATCTGCCTGTGCTGTAGTAAATGTTATTAGTTATGCACTGAACTGAAGTTAATCTTTACCTGCCTGTGTTATGGTTAATGTTACCAATGCATAGATCCGACATGCAGTTTCAAACTCTGCCCTCTGTTCTTCATGAGTGAAGTGCTCATAAAAACTGACCATGTGCTCCATTGTATTTTATAAGAATTTGTGAGACAACATGTGGTTTTGTTACGGGTTTAAATACCTGATCCGAAGTACAATCTCTAGGGTATATAACCTTGACAACTCGGAACTATGCATTATGTACTGAGCTGAAGTAAATCTTATTGTGCGTGTGTTGTAGTATATATAACCAGTTATGTGCTGATCTTAAGTAAATCTTACTGTGCCTGTGTTGTAGTATATAAAACCATTTATGTGCTGATGATAAGTAAATCTTACTGTGCCTGTGTTGTAGTATATATTACCATTTATGTACTGATCTTACTGTCGTTCTTTTCATGAACGAGCGTAAACGAATGAGTGAAAAACCAACACACGCCTACCATCGAGTGAAGGTTTCCATATAATCGATCACAACAGTTAAATAATCTATTTATTACATTTTTAATCAGATACTGTATGATTTTAACCAGAATTATTCGTGTTATTTAGCGTTATCAGCGGATGATGTCGACATCATCAGATATGTTATTGACGTCATAACTCAACGTCGTAGTTAGTTATTTTTGTGTTCGGAATTAGTATTTCACTGAGAAATCCTAGTCTTTCACCGATAGAAATGTAATAAATAACCAATTATGTGCTGAACTGAAATAAACCTTATTGTACGTGTTGTAGTATGTAAATTATGTTTTCAATTATGCACTGAACTGAAGTAAATCTTTACTTGCCTGTGTTATGGTTAATATTACCAGTGTATAGTTCCGACATGCAGTTTCAAGCTAAACCCCCCTGTTCTTCTAGGTCAAGCGCTCACAAAAATTTACTGTGTGCTCCATTGTATTTTAAATTATTTGTAAGACCACAGGTGGTTTTGATAGAGGTATAACAATGATGGCCTGGTATTATTTTGGTTGTGTCGAATCTCTAGGGTATTATAAGAATCTTTAATGGGTATCCGGTGAAGATTAGGAATTCCAACACAAGGTATAATTGTTTTTATCGGAACCGAGGTTCCAATTAAAATAGTTATACCGAGGTTTGGAAATTCCCTATCTGAACCGGATACCCTTGATTGATTCTTTTTCTTGCATATCATTTACATTCTGCTCATTGAACCAACTACTAACGTTTTGCATGTTTATTTACACAATGATGTCATGCAACTGTCATTGTTGATATTAGCGCATGACTTTTATCTTCCCTCATGATTAAGATCAGACTTTCCATCACCCATGACTTTATCCAGTATGCAAGAAATAATCTTGATTGACAGCTTGGAACTATGCATAGGTCTGTTTATAGTATTAGAGCTTTGTATTGTCATGTGCACATATTTACTGTTGATTCACCATAATAGCTGTACAATGCCAGCAGGGCCTTTTTACCAGTTTTGGGAAAGGGGCCTTTTGGCCTAAATTGGGGGAAAAAAATGGCATTTCCAGAAGTAAGTTAAACAAATGGGAAAACTGCATGATTTTGAAAGAAATTTGGGTGAGGAAGGGGCCTTATACAGGCTGCTGCAAAGAAGGGTAAAAAGGCCCTGGCGAGGCCCATAGCTTTGCTGAGGCACACCAAGGCAGTTGCCTAAGGAGAATTTCGTGAAGGTACGAAAGTAGGCATTTTATTGGAATATCAAATAAAATCACTAAATCAACTTTAACAGATTAGTCTTAAACTAAAAATCTAGCTCAGGAAATGCACTAAAATACCGAAAATGGCATGTCGAAATCAAACATTGTTAGGTGGGCCTGCCCTCGGATAGAAAGCGTTTTGCCTTGGTTACGGGCCTGGATGCTGCAAAAACACCTCCGGTTGCCTTATATCAGTCTCGTAAAATAGTCAATATAATAATTAAATATAATAATAAAATGATAACAATAATCATGGTCATTATTTACGGTGGCTAATATATATTTAGTAATAAACTATTCTGCCACGAGGTTGTCTGTTATATGCAATATTGTAGTATGGCAGGTGAAGTTTCCTTCTATGAATGCAAAGAATTAAATCGTTAATTCAGAATTACTAAGGGGTCGTAGCTATACAGTGCTCTAACTTTCAATAAATGGAAGTTAGAGAATGGTGATCATTCTGACAGAGTCACTTAGCACACCATACTACAAAAATAATTAGTCTGTCTCAGCTCGTTGGTTATTTAAAAACCTTAATAGAATATTCCCCTCGTGGTGTATAAAGGGCCGAGCTCACTGAGACCACACTCTAGCTCACTGAGGCCAGACTCTAGCTGTTACATGAACTAGGATCAAGGGACAAAAAAAATATATATATATGTGTCTGTGTTGCAGGTATCAAGACGACCGATGGCGGGGGTGAGAAGAATCAGTTCCCATCCTACGCTACCTCACTGTAAGTAGCATACAGATAATACAATATAAGTATTGTAATACCTGGTTACATCTGTATTTTATGACGTTGTTAAATCTGTAAGCATTGAAACACCTGCTGGATATAACGTATTGATAGGTTATTAGATTGATTTGTATTGGGATATATGGCACAAGTTCTTTTCTGAGATTTAGGAGTGCAATATGTATACGCGGAAGAAAGAGTGCATATATTCCAATACAAATCTAATAACCTTTTTATTGCATACGCATTTATAAATATAAAAAAGAATAATTAGAACAAGATGTTAACATTTAATTTTCATAAAAGCATTTATTTGAAACAAACGTACTGTCGTAACATCGTGGGAGTTTTTCGCAATGAAACACAAATACTATAATGTTTACATCACATGACAAACTTCCTGTGAAATGAACTGTGAATGGCACCATTGCGAATATTGACGTATATTGATTTTTCCTATTACATTGAAAGTAAATGGAGCTTGTAAATGCATATCCAATAACATGTGTTAAATATACATTATGATTTCACCGTGCTGTGTGAATAATTAGGTGAATGCTTTATGTATCTCTTTGTCCAGACCTGACAGGCAATGCAGACGGGTCAGTGAGACTCTGGGAGTGGGGCCATTCGCAGCCCCTTGCCATGCTGCGGCAACCAGGCACCTTCCCCAAGGTTACAAAGGTCCTCTTTAATTCACACGGAAACAAGGTGAGCTGTTACTAGCATAAATAATATGTAACTTTACAGTGTTTTGACAAATTTACATCAAAGATGTTTATATATATTTAAATATTGTTTCCAATGAAAGAGCATCCAATACTTTTCCTTAGTTACATTTTCTAAAGCTGAAAGTTGAAGATTTCTCGTAGAAAAATCTTTCATAATCTTTCACATTTTTAACTTACTTTAAGAAAGACATATAAACAACACCAAAGTGACCCAGTGTCTCCGTTGAGGCTTGAACTTGTCATTCCCATTCACAAACTGTTGTTAAAATCTTATAAATAGTTCTTTTACAAATGGTTTTGTTTATAACAAAATAAGGAACTTGGGGAACCGGCTCATTTGCATACAAGCACCGGATCTCTAAGGATTAATGAATACGAAACCAGTCAATAAACTGTATTGATTTGGATCACTTTAATTAGTGTATATTTTCCCTTTTACAGTGCCTTTTCACTGAATATGTTCATTGGCAGATTTGAAGATCTTATTGTTCCGATGGGGTATATAGGAGTAGCTCTGTCAGATGGCCGGTTGGTCAGTCTTCAAAATCTTGCCCGCGCTATTTATCCATATTTTCACGAAATTTTATGAAAAGCATCAGTATGAAGTGAAAATGTGCATAACTTATTGTTCCGGTTCGATGGTTTATGACAGAGATATGGCCCTTTGAATATTTCCACACAAAAACAAATTGTCCGCACTATTTCTCCATAAACCCTTGATGGATCTTTGTAAAAAAGTGTCAGTTTCAAGTGGAGATGCAGATATTTTTGTGGGGTTTCCGGTTCGAATATTTTTGACGCAGTTATGGCCCTTTGAATATTTTCACTCTAAAATCTTGTCTGCTATTTTTTTTCTATAACTTCTTGGGGCCCTTTGAATATTTTCACACTAAAATCTTGTCTGCGCTATTGTTTTCTATAACTCTTTGATGGATTTTCACAAAACTTTATGAGAAGCATCATTATGAAGGGGAGACTTGCACAACTCTGAATCGTTTCGGTTGGTTTGATGATTTTTGATGGAGTTATGGCCCTTCGAATATTTTTTCAGAAAAATATTTTCCACACTATTTCTCCATAACTCCTACATGGATTTTCACCAAACTTTGTGAGAAGTATCAGTATGAAGTGGAGATGTGCATATCGTTGTGGGGTGTGTGTTTGCTGGGGTATTAATCACCTTCAGTGATAGTTCTAGTTTATTCAGAACATCCATTGAGTTCAGATATGCTTATTACCCACTCATATTAACAAACTTTATTTATTTCAGTGTTGTGTGAGTGATACAGAGGGTAATATCTGTCTGTGGCAGGTGGGGCATGGCAACAACTTCAACAAACCTATCATGGTAAGTGATACAGATGTCAGATCTGTCTGAGATTCCGTCTCATATCTCATTTAAGGTTAAATTAGACACCTTTGCATAAGATATCCATTTTTGGAACTCTTTGCACCCACTGTCACACTGCCTCCAACTAATTGCATGCATGTTTTCCATTTCAGAGTCTGTCTTGCCATAACAAGACGACAAGTGACTTTGTGTTTTTGGGATCGTCTAGTCTGATTGCGACAGCGGGTAACTCATCTGAGAATCGGAATGTCTGTCTGTGGGATACTCTGCTACCTCCGAGAAGCGCATGTGTTCATGGTAACAGTATTCCTACAGTTATTTTCTTTATGGAATTATGGAATTAGTTGTTTTGTAAAATGACCATGCTGGTTGTATAGAAATATCAGTGTTTTCAACTTGATTGCTATTCACATTATTAATCATAAACATAGTCACTGGAGTTTACTGCATATATTCATGTCTGTGGCAGGTTAAACAAAAAATCTTCAGAATTCAGAACTATATATTTCTCCTGACCATACTGTGTATATATAAAAAGGTTGGAAACTGTTAATAGAAGGTAGTTAGCATGATAGACACTAAACTAAATACAAAAGGTTATCATTTTCTGACAGACTAGTGCACGCCATTGTGACTCATCTAAAGCTTCCTGTTTGGCAGTTTGATAATGTTCAGCCATGGTCCAGTAAAACGTTCAGTTAATAGGTCTGTATATTAGTCGTAAGACTTTAACCCCGGCCACCAAGTTTCATTTAGTTTCAAATATGGCAAATATCGCTGTTAAGAGTTTTAGTCTGTCATACACATACAGCTACCTTCATTTGTCCTTATGATATAGCAGCAAGGTATGGGTATTACCTTTATTGTGTACGAGGATACAAATACATGTATGTTCCCTACATTACAGCCTTCACGTGTCATGAACATGGCAGCCCAGCCTAGGTATGGGTATTACCTTTATTGTGTATGAGGATACAAATACATGTATGTTCCCTACATTACAGCCTTCACGTGTCATGAACATGGCAGCCCAGCCTAGGTATGGGTATTACCTTTATTGTGTATGAGGATACAAATACATGTATGTTCCCTACATTACAGCCTTCACGTGTCATGAACATGGCAGCCCAGCCTAGGTATGGGTATTACCTTTATTGTGTATGAGGATACAAATACATGTATGTTCCCTACATTACAGCCTTCACGTGTCATGAACATGGCAGCCCAGCCTAGGTATGGGTATTACCTTTATTGTGTATGAGGATACAAATACATGTATGTTCCCTACATTACAGCCTTCACGTGTCATGAACATGGCAGCCCAGCCTAGGTATGGGTATTACCTTTATTGTGTATGAGGATACAAATACATGTATGTTCCCTACATTACAGCCTTCACGTGTCATGAACATGGCAGCCCAGCCTCGGTATGGGTATTACCTTTATTGTGTACGAGGATACAAATACATGTATGTTCCCTACATTACAGCCTTCACGTGTCATGAACATGGCAGCCCAGCCTTGGTATACGCACCACATCATCAGCTGCTGATCAGTGGGGGACGCAAGGGAGAAATATGTATCCTTTAATAACTTGTCTACCCTTTATTATGTTAATGCTATATGATAGCCTGAACTTCATTGTTCAATCTTACATAGTTTATTAAAGTATTTGATGCTGATTGGTTATTGAGAAGGTATTAATTTTTTTATCAATACGTCTTGACGTCATGTCTGTTAACTGTTATGACGTCATTTTAAATGCAAGAAAACATGCAAAACAAAGTTGAAGATATTTTGCAACAATGTTCCATTCCAACAAGTTTAAATTGTAATGAAGGTGCATATTTTCTTTGATGTTTAGAGATGGGCATACAATGTAAGTTGTGAGAGTTTGTTCGTACAGGCGTTCACGATTGAGCATGGAATTGCATTCATACTTACGCAATGTCATCGTATGTTCAACTCCGCCCCATTCTTCCCTAAATGTAAACAAGAGTGTGAATATATAATGAGTAGTTGTCACTCTCGTCACAATTCGTCGACCCATTGTCGCCGCAATAGCTGGCAATCTTTACACGCAACAAGTAAATTATATGTGTAGTCTACATCATTGTTTTTTTAATGTGTATGAAAGGTCTCACTCGACCTTGCAATGAAAGTAACACAATATTTAACCCAGTGAACGATGCTTGATGGTTCATGACAAATTAGCACAATGATTTAGTTTTAGTGGCCGATTAGTCTAGATCGTCTGAGACGCATGCTTGTTTTCAATACAAACGTCTAGAACAGTCCTCCTGAACAAAGTTTGATTTTTGCTGATACACCGGTAAGGTTTCCGATTGGCTTATACAGAAAGACAATAAGTTTATATATAAACAAAGTGGGAAACTACATCATTATATAGACGAACTAAATGCGGATGGTTAGAAATACTTTAAAGAAAAAATAATAATTACGGTCACATGGTTCTAGTTTCAAAATTGTTTCTGCACAACTGGTCAAGATGTCTGTATTTACAATCAAGCGTCCAAGATGATCAAGGCTAGTGGTCGATCATCATTCTCAAATCTCCAGAGTTAAATTATCCACACGGTTTACACAACTCTGGCAAGCGATAATGTCGATCATAAGAAATAATTTTATTTCGTGCACTTCAGCCTATTTCTAATAAAGTTGAGAAAAAATGGCAAATAGCTTTAAAAAAAGTTTAAACAAAAACACGCATTTTAGTAAAATTTTATATTAGTGGAATACATCAACATCTAATAGCAAAAAGGTGAGTCTTTTAAAGTTCATGTACTCAGTGTTATGTTATAATATCGAATTTGGTCACGTGAGACTATAAGGTGGGGACAATGGGAGGTGTGAACTAGTTTCAATTCACTGAGTACTTCCATTTTATTGGACGGCATCATCAGTTGTTTACATGTCTGATGCGTCAGACATCCATTGATACAAGCGATGTATTTCCATGCTGTTGGGAACGGCTGTATTGTATTCAGTCTGTCAGAAAAATTGTGTACTATATACATATCCATGTCAGGTAAGAAATAAAAAAAACATTAGTGCGCGAGAGCGAAACCTGTCTGGGACTTGAACATTGACATCATATTGACATCATGGGCTTGCAGCCCTTGACATGAGGATCTACAAGTCACACCCACCAGACATTGAACTGGCACAATATAAACCAGCTGGAAATGTTTTAATTCTTAAGTAGAACATTCAGAAACCACCTAGATAGTAACAATATCAGTTCCTCATCCTCCATCCCATTGGTTCATCATGTTCTTCGCTATTTTTTGTTTTAGGCTAAATTGTTTGCCAATTATTTTTTTTTACATTTAGCGATAATTTAGAAATGTTGAAAATTAACATCATTTTTTTTGGTAAAATATTTATTTAAAATGTAACCACCGCTCCTTTTTTGTAGAGCCGATATGCATTAAACTCTCGATAACTCTTGATAAGACAGAAGTCGATAGATACAGGTAGACACAACAGGCATGTTTGGCATTATTATACCACCGTTTTCACAAAGTGAAGTGAGGTTTATATAGGAATCAGTCCCGTCCTGTCGCATCCCAATATTTTTTAATACTGCATATCTCAAACACTTCTGAATGGATTGTTCCCAAACTTCATATACTCATAACAACTGATGACCTTATGTCCCTCTACATCACACATTGTTGGTGCCTAATTTAGAATTTTTCACTCCATAATGAACTTCATGTGGCTTTCACTTTAAACTTTTCATGGATTGTTATTACACTTGACATACAATTCACAGGTGATGATATGATGTGTCTCTATTAATGGTTTTACGATTCTGCATATTTTTTTTACCTAGAATTGTTTTCACATTAAAAATTAACAGATATTTTAGACATTTCTTATTCCTGATTTTGCCCATCCTAATTGGCTGTAGCAAAATAGAGCGGGTATTCATCACCTTTAGTGGTAGTTCTAAGTTACGTTGGCGTTTCATAACCATATAGTATAAGAACCAAAACAGGAGGAAACTAGTCTAACAAGCAACAGCCTTACCTATTCATCATCAACCTTATAGATTATTTATTATTTTACTTTCCATGATAAGGTTAATGTAGGGCTGTCATCCCCGTCATATTATTTTACTTTCCATGGTAAGGTTAATGTAGGGCTGTCATCCCGTCATATTATTTTACTTTCCATGGTAAGGTTAATGTAGGGCTGTCATCCGCGTCATAAATCCTTAACTGCTGTGCAGGTATATTTGACATCCGCCAGAGACAGATGCGACATACATTCCAGGCCCACGAGTCCCTTATACGATGTCTGGCTATCGACCCAGAGGAGGAATACTTCGTTACTGGGGCCGCTGATGGAGATGTACGGGTAAGTAGAAGTAAGACCGGAGTCTCAGCGAGTGGGACCAAGTCTCTGCATGCAAGGCCAAGTCTCTTTGTGAGAAGTTGATTCTTACGGATGGCAGGAGATATACAGTACTGGTTCTACGCAGAAAAAATGGTGTAGTCTGCCTCGAACTCAAAAAAAATACCGTCACATATAGCCTAACATTTGCTAAAAATGACTCAAACACCATTCAAGCAAACATCTTCTTGCGAGGCAGAGTCTCTGCAAGGGAGGCCTTACTGATGATATTCCAAATAAAATGATTCACAGTACTGAATAACTTTGTCAAAAATCATTGAACCTGAAAGAGAAAATGATATGCGAATCCCCACTTCTTACTGGCACTTTTCACAATCATGGGTACGTCTCTTACATCTTCAGGTTTGGAGTCTTGATGTCCACCAGTTGTTAGTAGCATTTCCGGGCGAGCACACGAGAAGTAACACATTTTTCCGTAGTGTTGGTTCAGCTACAGGGGTGACACAGGTGGCCATTGGTCCGAAACATCATCTCTTTTCCTGCGGAGTGGATGGATCCATGAAGTTCAGGGCACTACCAGAACGCGAGTCCATAGTCAGATACTGGAATAATTAATGCAAATGTACTCTAGATATATAGATATTGTAGTCACTCTTATAATAAGAGAGGTCTTTGTGACTAGGGTGTCCGACAGTTGTTAGTCACTCTTGTAAAAAGAGGGCTGTTGGTGACTAGGGTGTCTGACAGTTGTTAGCCACTCTTGTAACAAGGGGGCTGTTGGTGACTAGGGTGTCTGGCAGTTGTTAGTCACTCTTGTAAAAAGAGGGCTGTTGGTGACTAGGGTGTCCGACAGTTGTTAGCGTAAGTTTGACAGGAACTTATAAGTCACTAAGGTGTTTGACTGAAAAACAATTTATGGTAAAAGTAAAAGAAGAATCAACAAAGAATGTGTGTGCCGACACAACTAACCCCTCTACCAGGACATACTCAAACAACTAGGGCTTTCAATGGATTCATTTGACCGGTCAGTGTTGTTACTATATTGTTAATTTTCTTGTCATTTTAATAATTATAATACACAACATTAATACGAGTAATTTATTGGACGTATGAATGTTGTATGCTGTCATTTAATTATATCAGGGTATAGATTACGTTCAAGTATTCAAGAGCTATTGATTACGTAGCAAGTGGAAGTTTGATGCGAAAGAGAAAGGTGTTTGAATAATGAAGTTGTGAATGTTAAGTTCATCTGGACTAGCATTCATTGATATGTTAGGAGTCTAAGAATCAGATTGGAATCTATAATTTGAACTGGGACTCAACACAAATGAACTCCGTTGAATTCGTCAAAATTCTGTTTTTTCAGACTCGACATTTTATTCTAAGTTAAACATTTTGAGTTTTTTTGCAAACCCTATCAACAAATGGGTAAGAATTGTGATTTTCAGACATTTAACCTTCAAAATTACTGGTTTCTGTAAGTATAAATATAGCAATTTGCTTGTAAAAATTGTTTTTATTTGGAATTAAAAAAAAGAAGAGATTTTGAGTCCAAGTCTGATTCTTGTGCTCAAAAGTTTGATGAATATTAGGCCACTATGGCGTTAAATATGTTTCATTTAACATGAACAGGTATTAAAGTGGAAAGTATCAAGTTGAGTTCCATTTTACTAGTGTACTTGGCAGAATAGGAATAAGGAGATAACTCTGTAATGAAAAGGAAGATAACTCTGTAACAGAGATATGTCTTAGTGTGTGTGTTATCTTTGATGTGTTATTTCGCAGGACAGAATCTGGATAAGTCCACGACTGATATTTATAATTCTCATTGTCGAATTGTCTAATGATGTTTTTTGTTATCTTGGAAAGTCAAGAAGCTTTATTCCTCCAAGACGGCATTGGTAAACATTTCTTTCGACTTTTTCGTCGCATTATATGTCGGGTCTTAAAATGTGGGCCCTGTCACAATTTGAGTAAACTGATTTTTGCACTTATTTTGCTCTTAGTAATGGGATTTAAACCAGTCTATTTTCACGGCTCCCATTATATAACGACGTTTTTCATTGGACTAGAGGTCGAGCACGTCTTAATGAACCAAATGAATGAAAAGGACCGCATGGACACGTTCATATAAGGCACCATCCACATGTTAAAAAAATATCAAAAAATGATCTTTCGAATAAATATTCTTTTTCATTCCCTTCAGAACTTGCCACATTGACTAAATAACTGTAAATGGAGAATATTCATTTGTATTCCCTTCAGAACTTGCAGCATTCTACTAAATGTGTTGTAAATGGAAAAAATATTATTTTTCATTCCCTTCAAGTTAAAAACTTGAAACATTGAACGTGTCCATTTTTCAAAAACTGCGTAAAATGCGTAAATCAGAAAGACGATCTGTGTCCACATTTCCAAAAACTTGATATTTTACCCCCAAAAAGTAATCCAAGCCCCTTTTTCTATGTATTTGTCCCCAAAGGAGACCCTTTCCCCGGAATATACCTTCCATGTATCACATTATTAAACTTCTAAAATAAGAGGACACGTCGCCTTATAGAGCCGTGTCCACATTTTGAAAAACACACTTTTCTTATAAAAACACACTTTTTTAAAATGTTAATTTAAAAAAGACACTTTTCTTAGGAAAAACATACTTTTTTAAAATGTGGACACGCCGCCTTATAGAGCCGTGTCCACATTTTAAGAAAAACATACTTTTTTAAAATGTGGACACGCCGCCTTATAGAGCCGTGTCCACATTTTAAAAAAGTATGTTTTTATTCAGAAATGTGTGTTTTTCAAAATTGTGGACACGGCTCTATTAGGCGGCGTGTCCACATTTTAAAAAAGTGTGTTTTTATTAAGAAATGTGTGTTTTTCAAAATGTGGACACGGCTCTATAAGGCGGCGTGTCCACATTTTAAAAAAGTGTTTTTCCTAAGAAAAGTGTCTTTTTTAAAATGTGGACACGGCTCTATATGGCGGCGTGTCCACATTTTAAAAAAGTATGTTTTTCCTAAGAAAAGTGTCTTTTTTTAAAATGTGGACACGGCTCTATAAGGCGGCGTGTCCACATTTTAAAAAAGTGTGTTTTTCCTAAGAAAAGTGTCTTTTTTAAAATGTGGACACGGCTCTATTAGGCGGCGTGTCCACATTTTAAAAAAGTGTGTTTTTATAAGAAAAGTGTGTTTCTGAAAATGTGGACACGGCTCTATAAGGCGACGTGTCCTCTTATTTTAGTAGAAGTTTAATAATGTGATACATGGAAGGTATATTCCGGGGAAAGGGTCTCCTTTGGGGACAAATACATAGAAAAAGGGGCTTGGATTACTTTTTGGGGGTAAAATATCAAGTTTTTGGAAATGTGGACACAGATCATCTTGTTGAAATAGGCATTTTTGCCTGTTTTTGGAAATGTGGACACGTAAGGTGATAATGAATTGCGGTCTTTTGGCCGTTTTTTAAAATCTGATCAGTTTCACTGTTGCAAAATTCTGAAGGGAATGAAAAGGAATTTATCCCAATATATCCCAACAAATTGGGATAAATTCCTTTTCATTCCCTTCAAATTTTGCAAAATCTGAAGGGAATGAAAAGGAATTTATCCCAATTTATCCCAACAAATTGGGATAAATTCCTTTTCATTCCCTTCAGATTTTGCAACAGTCAATTTATCACAACAAATTGGAGGGAATGAATAACATGACACCATTAAATTAGCACAGACGTTTCGACAACAGTTTGAAGAGAATGAATAACATCAAACCCTTAAATTAACACAGACGTTTCAACAAAAAACTGAAGGAATGAATAACGGAAATATAGCTTTTTTTTGTTGAATGCTGCAAGTTCTGAAGAGAATAAAAAAATATGTATCCATTTACAATGTTGCAAGTTCTGAAGGGAATGAAAAAAGTATATAAATTATCTCAATATAAAGGTTATTCTATCAAGGTTGCAGTATCTGAAGGGAATGAAAACTTGTTTATACGGAAATATAGCTCTTTTTGTAGTTATAAAGAAATATCAGAACACACCACAGCAGTAAACGTGCCATGAATATTTCTACGAACTAGGCCTATGTCCTTGTGATGACACAATTGTAAAGGCATTTAATTTCATTCATAAAATTGTTGACTGCGTCCCTTGCAGAAGCGATATAGTTCATTCATCGAGTTTATGGTTCGTAAACCAGAATGTTATCGCGCACTTATTAGTTTAAATTGACCAATTAAAACAATTGTTGCATAATTGTGACTGGTTTACAACGGATTTTACCTCGATGTTGTCTGCTAAGATCGCCGCGTCAGATAAATAGGAAAAAGTGCAGTTGTCAACATAAATTGCATATTTCGAACATAAAACGATCATTGAAGGTAATTTTATTGACGCAGTAACACTACACTTGTATTAGTGTTACATGTTTTATGTTTCGTCTCCTCCAGAATCACCGACTTTTTCCAGAATGATCGATCGATGTTGAACATATTTTTTTCTTAAAACGGGTCAATTTCGGAAAATGGTCAAATACGTCTTGGTCTAAAAACGGTTAAACATGGCAATAAAATGATATTTTGATATTTTTTTAACATGTGGACATACCGCCTTATATGAATGTGTCCACTTTTTCAATATTAAGTAGCAAAAACATAAAAAAAACACTTTAAAAAAAGTCTCAAAATCAGTTTACTCAAATTGGGACAGGGCCAAAATGTGTAATAACAGAATAAAGAACAGGACGGGAGATTGTGATTCTTGGCCAATGCATCATATTGTTGATAATTGTTGTTGATTTTTGTCGAATAATTAATGTGTTAGCCAATTTGTGATATGAAAGTTTGATCAATCATGCATGTTATTGTAATTTGCTGCTGAGCATTTCATTTCAGCAATCAAAATAAATACTCCGCTGGCTTTTGACGATAATGAAATATTATAAGGTTAATATTTATTATTAAAATGATATTGTACTAACCAGGACTGTTGTTTGTTCGTTTCATGCTTTGTACAGTACTTAACCTGAAAGTTACCTTTATCTGTAGTTTATTGAACAAATTACGTGAATAATATGTCATGACCTAATTCTTAGTTAGTATTAGGTCATCTGCATAGTATAGTTGACAGAACAAGGTATAGATTATAAGAATCGTTCATGGGTATCTGGTGAAGATAGGGAATTCCAACCTGAGGTATAAGTGTTTTTAGCTCTACTGGCCGAAGGCCAGCAGAGCTTATGGGATGGCGAGTTGTCCGTCGTCCGTCCGTCCGTCGTCCGTCCGTTAACTTTTGCCTTGTGAACACTCTAGGGCCTTCATTATTAATCGAATCTTTACTAAACTTTGCCAGTGTCTTTATATCAATGAAAGCTCGGACAAGTTCGCAAACCAGTCGGATTGGATAAATTTCACCGGAGTTATGGCCCTTGTTTTGCTGAAAAATGCCATATTAAGCCTTGTGAACACTCTAGCACCTTTATTTATTATTTGATCTTTACCAAACTTGCACAGATTGTTAATATTAATGAAAGCTCGGACAAGTTTGAAATCCAGCCAAATCAAATCAGTAACACCGGAGTTATGGCCCTTGTTTTTTCTGAAAATTGCCATTTTCTGCCTTGTGAATGCTCTAACACCTTCATTTATTATTTGATCATTACCAAACTTGTACAGATGGTTAATACCAATGATAGCTTCGACAAGTTCGAAAATCAGCTAAATTGGTTCAGTAACACCAGAGTTATGGCCCTTGTTTTTTCTGAAAAATGCCATTTTCTGCCTTGTGAACACTCTAGCACATTCATTTATTATTTGATCTTTACCAAACTTGCACAGATTGTTAATATCAATGAAAGCTCAAACAAGTTCGAAAACTAGCTAAATCGGATCAGTAACACCGGAGTTATGGCCCTGTCTTTTCTGAAAAATGCTATTTTCTGCCTTGTGAACACTCTAGGGCCTTCAATATTAATCGGACCTTTACTTAACTTTGCCAGTGTCTTTATATCAATGAAAGCTCGGACAAGTTCGAAAACTGGCAAGATCGAAATAATTTCACCGGAGTTATGGCCCTTGTTTTGTTGAAAATTGCCATATTAAGCCTTGTGAACACTCTAGTACCTTCATTTATTATTTGATCTTTACCAAACTTGCACAGATTGTTAATATCAATGAAAGCTCGGACAAGTTTGAAAACCAGCTAGATCTGACCATTAACAGCGGAGTTATTGCCCTTGATTTAGTTAAAATTGCTATATTTGGTCTCATTAAGATGATAGGGCCTTCATCTTTCATCCAATCTTTACCAAACTTTACCAGATTGTTTATATGAATTAGAGCTAGGGCAAGTTCGAAAACTAGCAGGATCGGACCATTAACTTCAGAGTTACGGCCTTTGATTTAGTTAAAAATGCTATATTTTGCCTCGTTAAGACGATAGGGCCTTTATCTTTCATTCGATCTTTACCAAACTTTACCAGATTGTTTATATAAATGAAAGCTTGGACATTTCGAAGATCAGTCAGATCGGACCAGTAACAGCAGAGTTATGGCCTTTGATTTAGTTAAAAATGCTATTTTTTGCCTCGTTATTTCGATAGGGCCTTTTACTTTCATCTGATCTTTACAAAACTTTACCTGATTGTTTATATCAATGACAGCTCAGACAATTTCGAAAACCAGCCAGATTGGACCAGTAACAGATGAGTTATGGTTCTTGTTTTAGTTGAAATTGCTATATTTTGCCTTGTTAATTCGATAGGGCCTTCATCTTTCATCTGATCTTTACAAAACTTTACCTGATTGTTTATATCAATGACAGCTCAGGCAATTTTGAAAACCAGCCAGATCGGACCAGTAACAGATGAGTTATGGCCCTTGATTTAGTTAAAAATGCTATAGTTTGCCTCGTTAAGACGATAGGGCCTTAATTTTTCATGCGATCTTTATGAAACTTTACTAGATTGTTAATATCAATGACAGCTCGGTCAAGTTCGAAAACCAGCCAGATTGGACCAGTAACAGTGGAGTTATGGCCCTTGATTTAGTTAAAAATCCTATATTTTGCCTCATTAAGACGATAAGGCCTTCATCTTTCATCCGATCTTTAAGAAACTTTACCAGATTGTTAATATCAATAAAAGCTTGGACAAGTTCGAAAAACATCCAGATTGGACCATTTACATCGGAGTCATGGCCCTTGATTTTCCGAAATATGCTATATCTTGGCCTCATTAAGACGAAAGGGCCTTCATTTGGCCGGATTTCATTGAAACTTTGCAGGGATGATCAGTACCAAGCCTAGTTGTACATAGTCACCGTGTTCCAGTTGAATGATTTTGGCGGAGTTTTAGCCCTTTAAAGGTTTTAATACACAAACTTTGTTCTGACTAGTTCTCTTGAACCCCTGGCCAGATTAAACGAAACTTTTTAGGGATGATCAATTCTATGTCTAGTTGTGAAAATCATCGCCGTGTTCCGGTTGAATGATTTTTGGCAGAGTTATGGCCCTTTAAAGGTTTTAATACACAAACTTTGTTCTGATGTACTTCTCCTGAACCCCTCGCCAGATTTCAATGAAAATTTGCAGGGATGATCAGCACCAAGCCTAGTTGCCTCTTACAGATATTTGGCGGAGTTATGGCCCTTTAAAGGATTTTGATACCACAATTTTTTTCTGGGCTAGTTCTCCTGAACCCCTGGCTGTGCAGACGAAACTTGACAAGGATGATCAGTATCAAGCCTAGTTGTGCATATCATCGCCATATTTCAGTTGAATGATTTTTGGCAGAGTTGTGACCCTTTAAATGTTTTAATACACAAACTTTGTCCAGATTAGTCTCTTCTGAACTCTTTGCCAGATTTCAGCAAATCTTGGCGTGGATGATCATCACTTAGCCTTGTTGCACCTATCATTGCCATGTTCTGGTTGAATGATTTTTGAAAGACTTATGGCCACTTATACATAAACTTTATCTTGAGCCAGTAGAGCGTCCACAGGCCCTCTTGGGCCTCTTGTTTATTGGAACCGAGGCTCTGCCGAGGGTTGGAATTCCCTATCTGAACCGAATACCCATGATAGATTCTTTTTCTTGCATATCAGAGATATGTTGTGCGTTGACACCGAAAGCTACTAAGGTTTTGCATGTTTTCCCGCATACCGGATGTTGGTGCGCGCGTGACTTTTATCTTTACCCATAAAGATAAGACTTTCGGTATGCAAGAAATTGTGGTCTTCGAGTACAAAACTTTGCATCACTGTAGGTGGGATCAGAATGTTTGTATAAACAGGGGAAGCATTGAAAAATGTTTGTTTTAAAGAGCATCCTGTTCTTGAATGTAGTTTTGCATACTTTTGTATGTGAAGTGGAGATGTAATCCAGCACAATCGTAAAGATGGTACCTTTTAATCTGTGTACTAGAGAACTGCTAGATTTTCACTACAATGTGAATGTGAACGGCTGAAATGGCTTTAACATGACACTTTGATGACAAGTCCATTACATACAAGATGTATAGTTTATAGTTTGTTTGTTTTACATTTTGTATATATCAGTCAGTGTGTGTGTAAATAAATAGACAAAGTGTATTGGGCTTGCTGTTGTCAAAAAAGTTTATTCAAGAGTCAATATTAATTAGACATGTGTAATACACACTGTATTGTTTGGGTACCACCAATAAATTCTCTACATGGACATATAGGACCATTTAATCAGATAATTTTATCCTTGGAGTATAAGATATTGTAGGTGTGCTGTACTAATATTAATACTCCATCCACCCCTGCAGGGTACAATTAAGTGTGGACCAGCGTGCATGGACAAAGAAATTGTATATACACGAACGACTTTATTAAATGTCATTGTTTTATTGTCTGGTCAGTGGAATTATACCGAAGTGAACATGTTTTACATGGTCACCTGTTCATGTGACCAGGTTTTTAGCTTTTGATATGTTCGACACCATGGGATAATGCTTCAAAATGTGAGCATTCATATGCGGACAGAGAAAAAATGCGCCATATATATCTAGGAAAAAAAAGATTGCCTATTTTTTATGGCTGTTTACCTGTTTTCAATGTTCATATGAATGATTATGTATTTTCACCAAGGTGTGCATGTTTACCTTTGATTTAATGATATGGTGAATGTAAAGTTTTTTCGATTAGCGTTTCTAAATTTCGATAGTACTTATAGGGGCATACCGCAATCTTTTTTTATTTTAAAACTCGCAGCTTTTTTGCAAATCAATATTAATAATTATTTTGAAAGTTTATATTTTAAATTGCTTTTGAATATTACTAATTGTTGAATATCTTGCACGAGTGGTATATTTAAACATATGGTAGAATAACGAAGTAAAAAAGAAAAAATCAAACTTGTATTACCTTTGGTTTAATTAAATGCAAGCAGATTTAAAGTCAAACTGATACTGGATTATTAAATTGAGGTACTAATCTCCATGCTCTAAATCCTTCAAGATTGCTATGTGTCCCTTTAAAGCTTGGTAAAATATCATTGGGTGCGTTCAGGGTTCTCCCATCGGCAACCATGTTGGTTAACTTTGGATTACCAATGGCCACTGCTGGTAACATTTGATACCAACGAGGCCACCGATACTACCTCAGGTGTAGAGTCGCAGGTTTACCAATGTTCTACCTATCGATGAACCAACGGCTAATGACGGTGACCGATAGTAGCTGATAGCTACAAAGAGTGCTTTCGGTAACCGATGGGACCACCCTGAATGCACCCAATAATAAAGGTTTGTATGCCAAATATTACCCTAGTCATTGGCTATGATGAGTATTGTGAAATTTAAATACAGTCTAGTTGGTCAGACCTGTTTATTCAATTACTTGGTGCATATAAGACAATTTCTGAAAATTTACATTGAGTCAAATGACAAGTAAACTTTAATTGGACAGATATTTCAGTTGCTGTCTGTCAGTTTGCAGATATCACAAATTTTGATATATACATCAATGTATGCTTTTGTCAGTAGAATTAATTCATAAAAAAATCTCGCAATTTTTAACCATTGTGTTCATGTTTTTGTATCTCAATTTAAAGAATTTGGATGTGTTTATGGAAAAGTAACTGAATTTTGTGGTAAGTAACTGTTGTTCGATGCACATATTGGAATTATAACAGTAGTTTGACATAGTTTCTGCCATTAGGTGAATTTCATATAAATTAGATGCATCATGCTAGGTATCTAGATTCCGTGGTGGTTTTAAGTCGTTTTAGATTTTATCAGATTTAAACCGAGTAAAAACAAGTGTAATCATTTCTCTTTCGTGTGAAATGAAAAACTGTAAAGTTTTGCGTTTAATCACAGTTTAAATAAAATTATTATTTACCGGTGTCATTATTATTAACGCTATTATGTCCTGATTCTTCATAATGTTTAAATGTCCAGCTTTTACGTTCGGTGTTAGTAATCAGTAATTGTTTCTGTCCCTGTCAGAATAGCACATAGTGAGGTTACCCTGCAGTCATGAGTATGATTTCGGGGACCAGCAGACAACACAGTGTACGGGGTACCAGTCTACTTGTTCCTGTTGTCGGTCCAATTACTGAGGGCGGGTTGCCGGATGCACAAGATGCAAGCACCCCTGCAACCCTCTCTTAGTCATCGAATTGACAGTAGATCGATACTGTTGCTGTTGCTTGTTATTGCAAACGTTGTGCATTTTCATTTTAAAGGGACTCATGGCAGTCTTGAAGTATTTATCAAACATTAAAACAACTCCTGAGTTTATTAATTCAGTATCTTTTTTTAACTTTAAACCTGCATGTGTTTTTGGAAGGCAATTTAATAAACATCTACGGAACTCAGTTTTGCATCTATGGGTGGTGTTCATTTTCAAAAGTAGCTTCATGTGGTCCCGTGTATGTTTTAATGAAATAGCCCTAATGCCGGTGTTTTCAGTTACTTAAATCAGTAAGAATGTGGTCTCGAATTCACCAAGCATTCTTGAGAATATTGAGACTGAGTATTTAAGCCCAAGTATGCAAACTTAGATCATAACTATTTCTATAAGTTTAAAGTATGAACGTTCATAACAAGCTGCTAAGTATACCGGTAAATATGATAAATATTTACAAATAGCAGCTTCGTATGAGTTTGTCTTTAAAGGTCATGGGAATATTTGTGAATAAAATTTGAGTACTTGAGCTCAAGTCTAAGAATAGCTTGAAGAATGGTTGGTGAATTGCAGGCATGTAATTGATAGTTTTGATAATTACATATATATATACTGAGGGGAAAAAGTTCAACAAGTTTTTGTTGCACCCTGGAAATAATACATTTTTGGTTGTAAAATCAAGAAACTACTGCCATAGACACAATATTTTATTAAACACACATCAATAACAGTCAAACATCTTAATGACGTAACGAATAACTGAATGTAGGGGTCAAGCCTGTAAAGTCCCAAAATGTCAGTATATCTTGTATACAGTATTATTTCATTTAAAAAACTTGCTAAAATTTTTCCCCTCAGTATATTTATATAATCAATTATTAAGAATAATTTTAATAGCCATGTACAAATGTATTACCAGTTTATTCAAGATTATTCAAGATGTTAATATTATTACATTGTTGATAGTATCTAGTGGATTTGTTTGTCATGTGATTGTTTTGATGTACAGAGTGTTAACTATAATGTTAATATTATTACATTGTTGATAGTATCTAGTGGATTTGTTTGTCATGTGATTGTTTTGATGTACAGAGTGTTAACTATAATGTTAATATTATTACATTGTTGACAGTATCTAGTGGATTTGTTTGTCATGTGATTGTTTTGATGTACAGAGTGTTAACTATAATGTTCTAACTATTGTGATACTATATGATGGCACATTCCTTTGGTGTTACTTATATCTGTTGATGCCAGGTATTGCTTGCTTGTTGTTATTTCATGTTTCAGATGATATTAATATAAATATTAAAGTCGGGATACAAATTAAGTTGTCAGTGCATTAAGACTTATTTGCCAGTGAAAGTGTGGAATGAATGAATAGGTATGTACATGTTTGACATGTATGTGGTTAAATGAAGAATGAATGAATGGGTCATTACAAAGAGAAATTAACAAGAGAATGTTATTTCAAGTTAAATAATCTAACAATTAACTCCTCTTTCAGTCTCTGGACTTGATTAAGGATCAATACTTCTAATAAAGTTTTTCCATATGTTGTAATGTTAATAAATGTTGTTTGATGTTTAAACAAAACCATAATTCTTGAATATATTATCTTCTGAATATATTATCTTCTTGAATATATTATCTTCTTGAATATATCTTCTTCTGAATATATTATCTTCTTCAATATATTATCTTCTGAATATATTATCTTCTTCAATATATTATCTTCTGAATGTATTATCTTCTTGAAAATATTATCTTCTTGAAAATTATTATTGTCAAAAATGTCACGAGTATAATACAGTCGTCGACTGCTGTGTAAATTATAGAAAACAGCAATATTGGTGGATTAGATTTTAGTCTTAAAGGTTGTGCTAATGTTTTGTTTGCTCTTATTAATTATGCTATATTTGTTGTCTGTCACATAACCGACACTCCCAAAACCGAATTCAGATTCCTTTTCACAAACTTTAAATCAGATTTAAAGATTACAGCATTTTGACTAAGAAATGATCATACCTATAATTCAACATGTTATTTGATTACGTTATACGACAGTGTGAGTTAGACCGTAGAAGAGTGAGTTGCGCAAAGTTACCTGTAATTGTAAAGTATGACCTTTTGTGTTGACTTTTTGCGTGTGTAAAAACCTAGATTGTATATTCACATGAACAATGAATTAATTTTAGCAAGGGGAAGTAATGAGCCAAAAAAACTCAACTGATTAGGAATATTTTTCTAGTTCATTCACATTCGCCTAAATGCCGTGATTTTACAAATGGACACATGCCTTGTGCGAGGTTATGAGATAAGAGTATGGTGCTTTTTCCATTTCAATGAGCAGTTTCATGAAGAAGATTTAGACATCGTCATCAGACTATTCTGTAAATTATACCAGGTAACAAAGTGTGTTCTGACTAGTGATAGGTTCTCTGTCTGAAATAAGTTCAAGATCTACCTATACTTTGTAAATACCATAAAGAAAATCTTGCATTGTCTGAGTTGCCCATACTAAACACTGAAACAGGTTCTTTGTACCTACAGTACTAGCTGTTTGTACCTACATGATGTGACCAGTAAAACCCATTTGATGCCTATTCTGGAGTAAGTGTATTCATGAGTTCCTCATATCTCAAATAATTTCGTCTTTGAAAGTTTTTATCAATCTTAAATTTAACAAAAACATATAAGTTTACTATTTTATGAAAAACAGATGTCCTTGATCAGGTTGATTGAAACCTTTCATATTTTCAAATAATCGCATTTCTAAATGTTTACTTCTATATGTATTTTGTTTAATACTTATATATGATATATTTATTAAACAGTTAGTATTAGGCCTAAATTAAACTATTGTTTGTTTGCCCTTTACCTACCCAGCAAAAAATCACTGAGTAGGTAGGTAGGTGAATTATTTTATTTTATTTGATAAAACTATATTTTCTTGCATGTTTTTTAAAATGATATATTTTAACATGTATCTATTCTACAATGTATGTTGTGTGTTTGTAATTAATATTTAATGTGTGCTATTACATTACATAACACTGTAACTTTGACTACTTTTACATGTACCAACTTTGTACACTGTTGCTTGCTGCAATCATCGAGAAAAAGAAAACGCAATAAAATATTTTGGTTCGGGGCAAAAAATTCGGGTCGGTAGGTAAAGGGCAAACAAATAATATTTAATTTAGGCTTTACCGGTATTCTACAAAATATTGCCGTTCCGTAGCTAAAGTCGTCCGCATTATAGAATTTGTTTTTCCTTATACCGGACAATTCCGAAATAATGTAGAATAAGACAAATAAAGCATGTAATGCAGATGGCGTGTAGCAAGCAGGTATATTCCAGTTGCCAGTGCCTGTCATAGCATGGTGGTACATGGAGTAAAATAGTAAAATACTGCTATATTGTTAAATTACGTATGGGTAAAATACTCCTATATGGGGGTAGAATACTCCTATATGGGTAAAAAACTCTTATATGGTGAAAATGATAAAAACATAGTTTGAAATCCATATCTGGATGGCTGTTTATAATGAGTGGTATGAGGGGATAACACCTGTTTTCAAGGCTAGTGACCAGAAATACCTCAAATGTTGGTTAAGCAGTGTATAATACACAACAGATAGTATAAATGTATCTGCCAGTTTGTGTTGGCTGGGTGACTAGTCAGGGTTGGCTGGGTGACTAGTCAGGGTTGGGTGGGTGACTAGTCATGGTTGGCTGGATGACTAGTCAGTGCTGGCTGGGTGACTAGTCAGGGTTGGCTGGGTGACTAGTCAGGGTTGGGTGGGTGACCAGTCCGGGTTGGCTGGATG